>JAJJWO010000648.1:0-33498 GCA_021655895.1 Fusarium sp. NRRL 66739 | reverse complement strand
TTTTAACTTTAAGACCTTTTAACTTCCTATAAACTCTCTTTCTATATATAAATTATCCTCTTAACTTTAAAGGAAGAAGAAGGAGAGGCACTTATAAGCTTATATAGGACTTTTATACTTCCTATATTAAAGTTCAGTTAGTTAAGTTTAGGCAGCCTTATAGTCTTATTGACCTAATTTACTGTTAAACCTAGCCTATTATAGAGGCTTATTATTATTAAAAATCATTAGGTTTATACTATTATATTAATTACTCTTCTTTAAGAAGATAATATTAATTTTTTATATTTATAATAAATAATTTTAAATAATTTTATTAATTAGTTATAATAATTTAATTATATAAATAATAAAAAGAGTTAAAATTTCTAATTAATATACCTTTGTACTTAGTATACTTATTAACTATATTATACTTTTATTAGTGTTATTCTATCCTATCCCTCTACCCCCCTATGCCCCACTTGGCTCTTTATCTGTCTTATCTTATCTGTCGCAAAAAAAAAAATATGAGATGTCTTTTCAACAGCCTACTTTCCCTTCTCCTGCTCCTCCATTTTCACCAACTGAACGATCCCAATGGCGCCCTCGTTACCTTCCCGCAAGCGAAAGGTTCTCTTAGAACCTGCTGTTGCTGATGATGAACTTACCGGAGTGCAACTTGACGGCGTATTGTCTCAAAGCGAGGATGAGTCTGTCTATGAAGAAAGCGAATCTGAGCATGGATTAGACGTGGACTCTCATGATGAAGATGCGGACGAGCGCGACGATAATGACGAGGAGGAGGAGGATGCGCATAGTGAGGATGCTTCTTCCGATGTGGCCGACAACTTTGGAGGCCTTCCTGCCTTAGACAACGATAACGACCAGCCCAACTACCGTGTTGTCAAAGATGCCAACGGAGGAGAAAGATACGAATACGCCGAGATTGACCCTGTTTACGATAGCGACGATTCAGATGCTCAAGGACCTGCCAACACTATTGGCAACATTCCCCTCTCTTTTTACGACTCTTATCCTCACATCGGATATGATATCAATGGCAAGAAGATCATGCGTCCAGCTACTGGCGAGGCGCTGGATGCTCTTCTCGACAGCATTGAGATCCCCAAGGGCTGGACTGGTCTGACTGATCCAGAGACCGGAAAGCCCCTGGATCTTACTCAGGACCAACTCGAGCTTCTCAAGCGACTACAGATGAACGAGGTTCCAAACGAGGACTACGACCCTTACCCGGTAAGTCTCTGCCAGCATTGATAGATCCTCTGGGATAACTAACTTTCTCAGGATATGGTACCATACTTTACTAGCATCGAAGAGAAAATGCCCTTGAGTGCAGCACCGGAGCCCAAACGTCGATTTGTCCCTTCAAAGCACGAAGCCAAACGAGTAGCCAAGCTTGTCAAGGCCATCAAGGAAGGGCGCATCCTTCCATACAAGCCCCCGGAGGAACGACAACGAGAAGAGGAAGAAAAGGAGGAATCCTACTACGATGTGTGGGCAAACGAGGAGCCTCAAGATCCCCATGTGATGAACATTCCTGCGCCGAAGCTCGCACCACCTGGGTACGACCTGAGCTACAATCCGCCTCCAGAGTACTTGCCCACTGAGGAGGAAAGGGAGGCCTGGAAAAACCAGGATCCTGAGGAGAGGGAAAAGGAATACCTGCCTGCCAAGTTTGACTCGCTGCGCAAAGTTCCTGGTTATGGAGAATTTGTCAAGGAGCGCTTCGATCGCTGCCTGGACCTCTACCTTGCTCCGCGTATCAGAAAGAACAGGCTCAACATCGACCCCAACTCTCTTCTGCCGAAACTGCCTCAACCGGAAGATCTCAAGCCTTTCCCTACCCTCAATCAAACCATTTTCCGCGGCCACGATGGCCGAGTTCGCTCAGTGTCCTTCAGCCCGGACGGTGAGTTTGTGGCTTCTGGCGGCGATGACGGTACTGTTCGTGTTTGGGCTCTCAACGGCCACCAAGAATGGATGGCCAAACTCAGCAGCGAAGAGCCTGTCAACATTGTGAGATGGCGCCCTAACAAGGAAACCATGATTCTGGCAGCCGCCGCCGGCGAGGACCTGTTTTTCATGATTCCCTCGGTCGCTAGTGACGCCGTCGAAAAGGCCAGTCGTGAAGTCCTCGACGCTGGATTCGGTTATGCTACGAATGGTACGCAACCCACCGCGGCCAACGGCATAAAGAAAGAGCCGCCTGCCAAGTGGTCGAGACCTGGCGCCAAACTGGAGGCTGCTGGCGTCCTCCTTATGGCCACCGTCAGGTCAACAATCAAGGTTATCAGCTGGCACAGGCGCGGCGAGTTTGTTTGCACAGTTTCCCCAACTGGACAGCGGAGCTCTGTGGCCATCCATACTCTTTCCAAGCACCTCAGTCAAATTCCATTCCGAAAGCTCCCCGGCCTTGCCCAGACAGCACAATTCCACCCTTCCAGGCCGCTATTCTTTGTTGCTACCCAGCGCATGATCAGATGTTACGATCTCCAACGTCAGGAACTCGTCAAGGTTGTCCAGCCCGGTGCCCGATGGATCTCAGCATTCGATATCCATCCTGGTGGTGATAACCTCATTGTTGGTTCTTATGACCGGAGACTTCTCTGGCATGATCTTGACTTGTCATCTCGCCCTTACAAAACAATGCGATTCCATCCTGAGGCTATTCGAGCTGTCAAATATCACCGCAGTCTTCCCCTCTTTGCCGACGCCAGTGATGACGGAACCCTACAGATCTTCCATGGCAAGGTTGTCAGCGATCTCATGGAGAACGCCACCATTGTCCCTGTTAAAATGCTTAGAGGCCACAAGGTGATCAACAAATTGGGTGTCCTGGACGTGGATTGGCATCCTAAACACCCTTGGTGTCTCAGCGCTGGTGCGGATGGAACATGCAGGCTTTGGGCATGATCTAGACATATCACCAATGGATGTATGTATACACTTACGTGGAGGGGGATTCGATTTGGCTCGCAATGGATTATTCCAGCGATGGCGTTGAGGCACAAAAAACTTCTATATTATGCTCTACGTTAAAACTTATAGGTCCTATCATGCTTGCCGCACCTTGATTCTGGATGTCAGTTACTATGAACTGCGGCTTGCTGCTTGATCTGATATTGTAGAATAAAATACAACAGCTTGGCTTTTGACACTCTGACTCCACAGTTAAGTCTTGAAGTATTAAGTTAGCAAACTCCGCACTAGGATTTGTTCAATTGAGCTCGTGCGCTTTGCACAAGCAAACAAATCAACAAAGGTAGTTTTATCATACCGGGTGGACTTTCCTACGGTACTAGACTAAAAGGTCAAGTTGAACTATTAGGCATGTGCAAGTCGGGCTTGGAAAAGAGTCTTCATTTGACAGTAACAAGAACAGGTTTCGTAATACATAACTAGCTGCTAAAAGCAAAGAGCTCAAAGAATCATGAACTGCACTAAGGCTGTAATTCAAGTGATTTCTGATCAGCCTGAATTACATCTTCTCGCCTTTTCACCTAGTAATGGCAATTGCCAATCCTATTTTCCATGCGTAAACCCCAAAACATATTTCGCTAAGAAAGCATGGAGTTCGTATACACCGTGCTTCTAATTTGGTTGATCACAGCTCCTCGCGAACCTTGGCCTTGGCATCAGCTTCTGCCTCGGCGGCCTTCTGCTTAGCAGC
Organism: Fusarium sp. NRRL 66739; assembly: GCA_021655895.1. Classification (NCBI taxonomy): domain Eukaryota; kingdom Fungi; phylum Ascomycota; class Sordariomycetes; order Hypocreales; family Nectriaceae; genus Fusarium; species Fusarium sp. NRRL 66739. Next base: position 29,825 of record JAJJWO010000648.1, on the reverse strand, counting down.
TTGGCCACCAAGCTGAAGCTGACTGGCGACCCAGTTGTAGGTGTCGCGGGCAGTCTCTCCGAGCTTAGCGAAGAAAGTTCCGGATGGTGAGCTCGTTCCGTACTTGAAGTAGGTGGATTGCTTCCGGGCCTCGGCCTTAAGATCCTCAATCTTAGACCCCTGCGGGACAGACACACCGTAGCTGTCAAGATAAGCCTTGAGGTCGGTCTCGGTCCATTCGTCGAAGGCGCTCTGCTTGGCCGAGTCGGTAGCGGAAGTGAGATAACTGGTGGCAGAAGCCCAGGTAGATCCACCAGCCGAGGAAGCTGAAGAATAGGCAGACTGAGCAGCGCTGTAGAGCTCATCGCGAGTAGCGTCCTTCTTCTCGGCAGCCTGCTTGGCAGCAGCATCTCCGTTGCGCTGGAGGTACTTCTTCAAGTTGTCGTAGCTGAAGTCGTCAAAGGTCCAGGCGTTTCCACCATGGGCAGCAACGTGAGCGTTCTTACGGACAAGGGCCTCAAGCTCATTCTTCTTGGAACCCTGAGGCACGGGAACACCACGTGCGTCAAGGTAAGACTTAAGGCGGCTTTCGGACCAAGTTCCTACAGCTTGGTTGAAGGCATCCTGGGCAGCCAGAGAGGCACTGTCAGTGGCCTTGGCGTACTGGTTCTGAGCGTTGGAGGTGGCAGCACCATAAGCGGATGCTGCACTGCCAGAAATGTTGTCGCCAAGGATATCAGCTCGGTGCTTTCGGACGAGGGCGCGGAGTTCATTGGCCTTGGTACCCTGAGGAACAGCAATACCGTTCTTGTCGCAGAACTCCTTGAGCTGGGACTCGCTCCAAGCATCAATAATCATGTCAGTGAGAGTAGCATAAGCGCCCCGGGCGCTGGCCGTAGCACTGGCGGATTGGTCCTGAGCCTTGAGGTAGGCAAGGCGAGAGTTGCGTCGAACCGAAGCAATCAGCTTATCGCGGGTCATGGGCTGAGGGGCGGGAAATCCGTGAGTGTCGAGCCATTCCTTGAGATCAGACTCAGACCAGGTCTCGTACAGCCAGTTGCCAGGGTAATAGGAAGCCTCGTTGGCCTTCTTGGCGACAGTCTCATAGTTGGATCGGGCCTTCTGAAGAAGAGTATCGCGCTGGCGGGGTTGAGGAACTAAACATGATATGTGGTTAGCACCATAGATAGCCATACTTGAAATTTAGTAGTCACAAGTGGGGAGCCTACCAGGAATCTTGTGCCTGTCGGCAAAAGCCTTCAGTTGGCTCTCGGTCCATGTGTCTAGAATCCAATCCTTGACATTGAGCCAGGCAGAGTGAGCGTTGTTCTCAGACTCATACCAGTTAGCCTTAACCTGGGACAAGAGGCTATCCTTTGAAGCAGCGGCTTCATCCTTAGTCTCTTTTCCTTTGGCTTGCAAGTAAGAGCTCAACTGATTGGTGTCCCAGTTGTTGTAGGGTGACACAACGTAGTTGTCCCAGTTCTTCTCAATCAAAGATTCGAGGTCCTTGCGGTCGGCAGGAGATGGGTAGGGGATATCGTGATCAGAGAGCCAGCGTTCCAGCTCGGTCTCGTGCCACTTGTTGTAGACTATTCTCGTCAATGATATTTCCAAATGAATAGCGGAGTAAGCTTACCGGGCTTGGAGCCAGGGAACCATGTGCTGGCAACGACGCCGTTAACGGCCATCGCGGCCAAGACGGCTTTCATGAATCTCATTGTGGCTTCTGTTGTCGCTGCAAGCTCTGCAGATGCTTCTGAAAGAGTTATGCCGTAAAAGACAATACCAAGTCGAGAGGCGATGGGAGGGGGGAAATAGGAAAGGGTATCACGATAGGAATCACCTCGGCGAAGTTGGCGGGTTTGAGTATGTAGAAGGAGGAACAAGAACAGATATGCAGAAGGTGAAGGTGGAAAATAACAGCTGGGAGTAAGAGAAAGCCACTGACTGAGGAATCTATCACGTCACTGTGCCGTTGTCGTGGGTGGCTGGAATCTGGCAGTTTGTACCTAGCAACAGGTAGATGATACTTACGCAAGAGCTCAACAAAGCTTGGAATATGGTAGCCACCAAGGGCAAGTCAGTTCCACAAGAGTCAGTACCATGTTACTTAATCACTGGTAAACAAAGGTGAATCAGCGTCACCATCAGCATCATCATCGTCCATCGTTCATCATTGCGATGTGATTTGGACAAACAGGCCTTGGATGAGTGCCCTCCTTGGGCGCCACCATGACGTAGCTTGCATAACGAGCCCCGCACAAGCTTCAGGCTCGAACAGGCTAGGTCGCTTGACAAAAAGCCTAAGCACTGAAGCAGGAGTAATTTGAAACATGACAAAAGAAACGAGGCTATTTGGGAGTCCTTTACCCCGAGAATAGGTACGCTACTAATCTTGTCGCGCACATTCAATGTTTAAATTATTTTACCACCATCTGATGACCAAGGCTAATTGCAACGGTTGGTACCTCCAGCTGCTAAACACTCCGCTTGGTTCGAACAGTTAAACAAACCGCAGGACTAAAGGCTCCGATCTCGATTCATACTGTGGATGGAACAAAAGCTCCGATCGTTATCGTGACTGATGCGGAGTTCAGGTGATGCAAGATTCTTCACAATTGCATCGTCGAAGCGGCTTTCCGGCCGCTGGAGCATTCATTGTCTTGGAGGGCATTCCACTGCTTCAAATATATAGGTGGCGCTTGGCAATACATAGCTACTCCAAGGAATTTCGGCACATAGGATGATGCCTAAAAAGATCTTTTGAAAAGACGGGGCACATGCCGAGATGATGTTACATTGATCTATGAATGCCCTCGCCGCATCTAAACCCCAGCGCCCAGGTTCCTGTGACCTGTATCCCAGTCCGTGATATCGACCATCATCACAATTAAGCGTAGAAGTTGACCGTCTGTTTGACTCTGTTAGTAAACTTATTCTGCACAATAAACCAAGAGGTTCACCACTTACGTCCTTCTTCTTAGCCTGCACCTCAGCAATGGCATCAACATAATGTTCATGTCCAATCTTGTTCTTGCCCGATCGCAAGGCAATCATACCAGCCTCCACGCATACAGCCTTCAGCATAGCACCACCAAATTCATCTGTACTGCGAGCCAGTTCGCCCCAGTTGACACCGGGGTCGACCTTCATCTTGCGAGAATGAATTTTGAGGATCTGAGCACGAGCCTCTTCGTTGGGTAGAGGGAACTCGATCTTGCGGTCAAGTCGGCCGGAACGGAGCAGCGCAGGGTCAAGAACGTCGACACGGTTTGTCGCGGCAAGCACCTTGATTCGATCGTCGGACGCAAATCCGTCCAGTTGATTCAGTAGTTCCAGCATTGTTCGCTGAACCTCACGATCACCACTCTTTTCGCTGTCGAAACGCTTGGTACCAACTGCATCTAACTCATCGATGAAAATAATGGCGGGAGCCTTCTCCTTGGCCAGCGCAAAGCAGTCGCGAACTAGCTTAGCACCATCGCCAATGAACATCTGGACTAGTTGCGGACCTGCCAGTTTCAAGAAGGTAGCGTCTGTCTGTGCTGCACATGCTCGTGCCAGTAGGGTCTTGCCGGTACCAGGAGGGCCATACATCAGTGCACCTGAACTCGTTAGCATAATGACCACTCTGTAGCTTCCTATCACGCGTACCTTTGGGGGCTTTGATTCCAATCTTCTTGAATCGCTCAGCCTCCTTCATGGGCCATACAATAGCCTCCACCAGCTCTTCAATTTGCTTGTCCAAACCACCAACATCAGTGTACTGTTCGGTGGGCTTCTCGTCCACCTCCATAGCCTTCACGCGGCTGTCATATTCAGCTGGGAGTGTGTCGAGAATGAGGTATGAGTCTTTGTTGACTCCAATAAGGTCACCAGGCTTCAGCTTGTCGGCATCAACAAGTCCGATCAAAGGGAGGAAGATCGTTTGGCGGGTGGATGTCTTGATGACAGCCGATTTTCCGACTCGAGTCGCATCCAAGTCAATATTGGCACCTTCCTCCGACGATTCAGCTGTTGGATCAAGGTCGAGCAGCTCGACAACGTTGCCGACGAGATACGGAAGTTGTCTGTAGGCCAAATTAGCGATGACGCCGACAATAGGGCAGATTATCGAGAACGAACCTGTTGTTTGCGATCTTGTCCAAGTTCTCTTTGATCTTCTCACCCATGGCAGCTTTCTCATGTGATAACCGCGAGAGCTCGCTCTTCATGATGCGGGAGTCGTTCTCGAGCAGGCGCTTGCGGGTTTGGATGTCTTGTGTGCTGAGTCCGAGAATCTCTTCGTCGAGGACATCATCTTCGTCTTCCTCGGCATCCTTCATGTCGGCATCGCCGTCAGTGGGCTTCTTCTTGTCGTCACCATCTCTCTTCTTGTCCTCCTTCTCCCGGCGATCAAGGTCATCGAGCTCCTCGAGAGTCGACATGATGTAAAATGACGTTGAGTAATCAATCCGATGAATGAATAATATTTAAATGAGGTCGTATCGACGGCTTTGACAGCGATGTTTGCGGTTGTCGACGTTTAAAGGTTCGTTATGGGTTAAGGTTGTTTGTTGATGCCCCAAAGCCACCAAAGATGAAGCAGAGGTTAGTAGGCAGTCAGGTCGCGCGTAATCAGCCTGGCCTGCCAGCAACAGCTCGGTATTGGCTTCAGTGGCCTTGCAGCGCCGGGATCGGCGGTGGGTTGATCCGGTGCACGGACCAAGGACGGGTGTACTCTCTCACAATTAACATCTAGCGGCTGCGAAGCCTATGGATTTTTTGATTTAGAGCCTAAGCCAGCGATAGAGTCTCATGTACGTTCAACATTGTGTCCCAGCCATTAATTTTTCCTTATACTAAGGTTGCTTCCTAATAGTCATAAACCATGGCTTCAAGAATATCACGGGCAGCCTCACCCTGTCTGCGTCAATTGCGCAGAGAGTCTAATCTTGCCCAGAGGTCCTGGACTCTGGCCCTTCGTCACATTTCGACTTCATCAAATTACTCCGCTGCCGTCTCCGAGATCCGAAAGCCAATCGATCACGCCCCTGCGACAAAACCTCCAAGCGCTCGGCCTGTCGAGACGAGAAAGAGCCAGTTGATCCGAACCTACACATCACTCCTCCGAACAACCCCCCTCATTCTGTTCTTCCAACACAGCAACTTGACAGCCGTAGAATGGTCTGCTGTGCGACGAGAGCTAAAGAAAGCTCTTTCTTCAGTTCCCCAGCCTAATGCCGTCCCCGGTGCTGAGCCTGTCGACATCACCCCCCTAGTTCAATTGCAAGTGATGCGAACCAACATGCTGCGTGTGGCCCTCAAGATCGTTGAGTTTTACGATCCTGAGGCCGCTGCTGCATCGGAAAATACGCTCCGAACGACACGCGGTCCAGTAACCCATGATTTGTCCGCAGCTGCCTATGAAGCCATTAAGAATGCAGAGGTCCCCGAGGGTTCGACTTATGCACAAATCGAACCTGTGATGGTTGGTCCTTTGGCCGCATTGGTGCTTCCCGCAGTCTCTCCTGCCCATGTCGCTGCGGCATTGAGTGTGTTGGCACCTGTTCCAGGCAAATTTCCTGCTCCTTCAAGGAAAAAGAACCCTGGATATCACGACCCTATCTGCCAAAGCGGTCTGGCCAAGCTACTTCTTGTTGGAGGCCGCGTTGAAGGCAAGATCTTCGATCAGTCCGGCGTCAACTGGGTTGGTGGTATCGAGGGTGGTCTGGACGGTCTACGGGCCCAGTTGGTGGCTATGCTCCAAGGTGCGGGCTTGGGTATTACCAGCGCTCTGGAGGGTGGAAGTCGAAGCTTGTGGCTGGCTTTAGAAGGTCGAAAAGGCCAACTGGAAGATGAGGCCAAGGCCAAGGACAAGGAAGGCGAATGAAACTAGAATCAGGGACTGTCGAAACAAGGTGTACAAATAAGGAGCCTGATAAAGGCCGTGTATGTGTAGATGTACGAACAACATATCGGAATATTTCAACGTTGACGCTGGTCGACGACACTGGGCATTCTTCATGACTTATATGAAGAATATTTTGCATGGGCGGTCATGGTTGAGGACCGATACAACAGAGGACCTGGGGTAGAAATCCATGAATAGCATGTTTGTTAGTACGCCTAGGATAAACATAGGCTCTAGAGACTTTCATGGTACCAAAAACAAAAACCTCATGGATAGATGAAAGTAAGCTTTCAGGTTTAAAGCTGTTGAAGACCCTGGGAACAAGTGTGGCTGAAGCGCCATGTGGCTGGGAGCTATCGAGACATGGGCGTCGTCGTACCTTGCATTCAAGCTCACCTGCAATCAACCTCGATCTACCATCACCGCCCCGCCTCGCGAACTGGCTCATGCTCTTCTGGTTTACATCATCCCTGCTCATTAAATTGCCTAGGCTTCTCTCTAACATCAAAACCTACTTGCGACAAGTTACCGTGCATTAGACGAGCCGAGATTTGTTAATCCGCTACCATATCTCTACCTGAGGTTATACCATTCTTTTACATCAGTTCCCGGTCAGCTGTGTTACGCAGCCAGCTATCTGGACACTCCGTCCTTGTTATCTCGCTATAAGATTACCGACCAACTCTCGTCAGCATGGATTTCGCACCGTACCAATCTTCCCCGCCAGAGCATTCGCGCGTAACTTCTCCCGAGCATGCTTCACCCCGGCCTTCTTACGATGCTAGACGATCGTTCTCGCCCGTCGCTTCCCCCCCTCCGCTACAACACCCACAACCTCAACGAGGATGGGGTGGCTTTGATGGTCAATCCACCGGCTGGGCGGCCATTAGTCCCGATAACCGAGGTTTTGGGGGGTCAAGCACAATGCCCGGTGCCTATCCCGTTGCCGAAGTCAGCGAATTCGATACAAGTCTAGGAATGCGTCTTGATTATGAAGCCTGTCTAGCATATGTTGCATTTCCACCTCTGGGTGCCATCATACTTCTTATCCTAGAGCGGAATAGCGATTACGTTCGGTATGATTCTTATCTGGCGGTCTACATGTGTTCACGATATTAACAGTATTACCAGGTTCCATGCTTGGCAATCTGCGTTACTATTCACAGCAATTATGGTCTTTCACTTGGTCTTTTCGTGGTCAACGTTTCTTAGCTGGCTCTTCTTCCTTTGCGACATAGCTTTAATCGCTGTCCTCACGCTGCGAGCTTATAAAGATGCCGAGATACTAGATAGGTATGTGTCTGATCCAATCTACGCATCAACCTCACTACTGACGTGGTTTTGTAGATTTGAGGTTCCCTTCTTTGGTGCCTTAGCTAGTCGATTTCTTGAAGACGAGTAGCGAGCGGTGTGCTTAGCGTATGTCGACGGCCGGGTTTGCTTCCAAGTCTTCTGCGTATGGTTCTGTATTCAATACCCTTCTTAAATCAAAGGACGTGCAATATGGCTGTCCAATGCTGTATAACTTTGTTCCGGTCTGTCTTGTTGATAGCTCCGGTAGTGTTCGGTAGGCAGACTTGACCTAGATGAATGTTGCGTTAAAAGTATTACATCGTCTGGAATTCTAGTTGCGGGGAATGAAAAGAACATAATAAACCATGTCTCATCATGATATACTTGGACTTTCTCAAGGGGCCGCTCTACTACTTCGCAAGTTCCTAGTTCATTGAGCGAGTACTAATGCTACCCTGGGCTTCGCCCCTAGTATCTAATACCCCTTTTTACTCCTCTCACCACTTGGTTAGAACTGGTGCCACTGTACCCTTCAATGTCGGTTTCTCTGTAAACACAACCTCTCCGATCTTGCTCTCTGGAGAGCTACCCACTTCCAACCATTTGGCCAACAGATCATTGCTCTCTTTGGGCTTTACTGTATTATCTCGAGTTCCGACTGTAATGTGAGCTATACGGTTCACACATTTCCATTGATCATCTTGGTCTGATAGACGAACCACGATGGCCATGATTCGGTCGTCGAAAACAACCTATGAAAAGTCAGTCACATCGAACAACTTGGGAGAATTGATTGAGGGACTCACTCGTTCCAATATGACATCGCATTCCCCAACCTTCCCTTCGGAGTTACCAGTAGCCTCCGCCTCTTTCTGAAGCGCGGTGTACTTCTGCCACAGTTCCGGATGTTCTTTGCTACCAGCCTTATGCAGCAAAGTAACGTGGAACTTTGGCTGTACACGTCGTGTTTGCTTGAGTTGTGTGTAGAGTCGAGAAGTGGATGGTGGGGTGTTTTGGAAAGCGTGATCGAGGGCGCGGCTGACTTCTTGGCTAGGAATGCCAACAGACATATATTCGAGCTTCCGTGGCTTTTGAGACTTGGGCTGTTGCTGCTGCTGGCTGTTTTTCTTGCCCCGTTCGGGAATGTCGTGTCTGAAGTCTGGCTTGTATTCAAGAGCGTACTCGATTGCGGCGTCAAGTGCCTCGGGCGATGGAACCTCTTTGACAAGGTTAGGGAAAATCTTGTGTAGCTGTGTCACAGCAGTTTCGAGGTTCTGTCGGCTGCCAGCTGTCGGGTCAAGATCGACAACGACATCAAAACCATCGTCAGGTCGAGTATGTGGATTGCACGCTTCGAACCGGTTGATAAAGCCCTCCATTACGCCGATGAACTTGTCTTTGTCGCTCGCGGCATGGATCGTCTGGTGATTATCTCCGCGTCCAATGATTCTTTCCTGAGTTACTCGCCGGATCTCATCGATCGACCCTTCGTCGTGCTTGAAGTTGAGGCATACAAGCTTTGCTGTAGAATTCTGAAGCTTCACATCAGTGATAATTTGTTTGCGTTCATGTCTCTGTGCATTGTTCCGATCTGCAACCACGGCAGCGTGGTCTTTCAGCTCGTCCAATACCATTTTTGTGAAGCGTGGAGGTCGCCCTTTACCAGAGATATTGTCGTTCTGGATATGACCCCAATTGAAGAGGTGTGTGAGGGCCATAGCAAGTGTTGTCTTGCCGCAGCCAATGGTGGCAATGGGGCACAATACCACATCCCCAGTAACCTCTGTCATGACGATTGGATCTGAGTCTCCCATATTGGCCGCATCCGCTCCCTTTAAATTCTTGAAATTCAGGAAGTCGTCACGAAGAGAGATAATTCCGTGGTTACTGTTGTATTCCTTCCCCAGCTTGGGATCTGCAATAAGTCGCTTTCGAGCATAAAGCAAGTACTCCTCGGTGATTTTGGTATGTTTCTTGAATTTCGGCTGCTTGCCAGCAATCAAAGCTTTGGTGCACTCCCGCCATTGTCGGTACATCAAGTAGGGCTCCTCGAACTTGTACTTGAAAAACCAGTCCTGGTATGGTAGTGAAGAGGGGTCGGGAGACATCTTGCAACGAATAACAAAACCCTCGACATCTCGGCCATCATGGGCTCCAGTTTCAGCTACCTCTTCGAGGAAGCTTTTTACCTGGTTGATGTCGTCCATCGTGATAAGGCCGGTCTTTCGGAATCCCCACTGGTCGGCAAACTCCTGGACAAAACGACTTGGATAGGTGGCGAATTCAGGCAAGTTGAGGTTGATACCGTGAAGATATAGGCCCGCTTTATCAGGGCCATAGGCCAGAATGTGCTCCTCGAATTCATCGTCGCAGAGTTCAGCGACAGCGGTAACGTTTCTTTTGCGAAGTTCTCGGGCCAGATCTGCCTTGGTCTTGCCCACAGCAGCGAGCTGTTTTTCCAAGCGCTTTTCTCCAGCGCTGGCATGGCTGATCTGAATGTCATCTCGATCGCCCGTAGAATGCTTGCTGCATACAATCAACGTATCATCTTCTAACCCCGCGATGAAGATGATACAGCCGTTCTCCTTGAGGGTCAATTCATAAGGGCCTTGAGTTCGTGTGAAAATGTTCTGCCACTTGGTCTCATGAACCTCGTCAACATTGAAAAACTTGTCGTAGCCTCTCACAGCGATCTCTGGTTCGTTTCTTCGTGTCTTTGTGGTGAACAGACCGCGGGCATATGTTGGCATGTCACGCCGCTTGTAGTCCCAGTCTTGCATCCGCCATGAGTCGACTTGGATGCCATCGAGCGATGCCTTCACGTCGAAAGTCGTCTTCTTGACTGAAAATCCACCACGTTTCTTGTCTTTCCGTGCACTGTCCAAAGCGCGCACCAACTGGGACACGGCTTGGACGTTCTGAGGCGCGTACGGGGCAGCCATGCTGTTGACACCCGTTGCGAAGGCGCGAGAGATTGGGTTCACCGCGATGGCTCTATTGATTGGTGTGAGAAGGGAGCGAGAGGAGAGAAGATATGAAATCATGGGAAGCATGGTGAGGTAGTGAGTGGTAGGTAATTTGCGGGTAACGGACCTTCCTCACTTGAGAAGCAGTCTTTTTGCACCGTTGACTTGCAGCCACGGCTTATTCCACAAATAAATAAATAAGGTAGATAAACCATTCTCTGGAACCCTCAGTGTTTGGAATTTGAGAAGAACTCACGTTTGATCGAGATGTAGAAGGGATATTAGCGAAAGCAACAAAAAGCCCAGAGTTGTTCTTGTGTCACTATGATGCAGTTGGAACGCCGCTCGGAATGCAAAGAGCTCCTTGCGAGTCGCAATGCTATGCGTACGAGAATATGGAGCCAGAAAAAACAGTATCTCTGGTGCTTCCACCCGTCTTATATGTCATGAATTGCTTGTCGCTCTGCGGGAGCCGCCCAAGTGAAGTTGTGGCTGTGGTCGCGGTTGCGGGCCAGTGACAGAGGGAAAACTGCCTGGTCGCACCGCCTCAGTAGAGACCTTAGGCACTCGTGAGTGAGTCAGACCTCAGGAGATACAACAAAAAGTTGCACAGATATGGGGTCGTTTGGCTCTAGCAGAAGCACCATGCCTTCCTGTCCAGGTTCTTAGATCTAGAAATGGTCCTGGACTGAGTCACGTTGTTCATGAGACAGGCATTAGGCACGATTCTGGAAGGCAAAGCGCCACCTTACCCTGAAGTCTTGGGTTGTGGCTGCTCCGATGTGTCACGCCGGCAATGGTTGGCATAACAAGGGGTTTTATCAATAAATCACCCAACCATCATTGTTCCAGCTGTTGAAATTGCTTTCATGTGCTTTAAGAGAGTGTTGACTTTCTAGAATTAGACGTTTGCTCGGCTGGGCAGGCTCATCGTCATGATGAAGCCCCCACTTCCAAGCTACCCCGCCAAAAATCTTCTAAAACACAAGGCGTACAAGAATTTGGCCATCATCCACGCTTTGTGCCTCAAATAACTTGACAATTATCACTCGTGTTCCTGATTACTGCAAAGAGAATTCCTTTACAGCTTCATCAATCAACTACAGAATAAACTGCGACCATGGCAAACACAACCCCATTCCTCCTCGCCGCCGACAACAACCCCACGTTGCTGCCCCTCCTTCGTGAGAACCCTGCTCTGGCGTCGTCGCAAGATGAACACGGCTACTCGCTCGTACACGCCGCCGCCAGCTACAATCACCTCGAACTTCTACGAACCATCGTTCGCGAGTTCAATGTCGACGTGGATCTGAAAGACGAAGATTATGAGACCGCTTTGTTCGTGGTGGAAACTCAAGATGCTGCTCAAGTGCTTGTGGAGGAACTCGGAGCAAACATTAACCATCGGGGGTCAGAAGGATTAACAGCGAAAGAGAAAATCGAAGCTGAGGGGGATTTTCCCGCTGTTGCTGAGTACCTGGCCAAGATGGAAGCTAAGCAGGCCAATGAACCTGCTACAACCGCAGCTGCCATCATACCTGAGGTTATTCCCCCACCTCCAGAGGGCATGAAGGTCACCGTTGGAACCATGGACGAGACCACAGACATTCCTGAAGAAATCGACCCTGAGTTTCGAAGAAGGATCGAGGAACTTGCGCAGCGCGACGATTTCAACACTCCCCAAGGCCAAGCCGAGCTAAGAAAATTGGTCGAGGATGCTATTCTGGGCGAGGATGGTGTCGGTGATGAACGAAACGTCCGACCCAAGCAAGACTAGGTCTTCAGCTTGATGTTTTTGTCTCCATCAAGAGATAGTTCCCAGCTGCGTGAGGCGGTCTCAGAACCGTGAGATCATCACTGCTCCCCGGTACACTCGTCGAGAAGCACGTAGCACTTAGGGAAAACCAAGTTGCCGAAGGACACGCGACCAGTACATCCATGAGCAAACCACGGAGCCATTTTGTCGAGATGAAACCTTCCCAGCTCAACTTACAAACCTTGGACTCTTTGACATCATCGCCTGGCACGCAATATCGTGAGAGGTAGGGATCAATGCTATCCTGAGGCTTTATGCGCGAGCTGCCTAGACGGATGAGTGATAGCCACTCGTAACACTCTGTGGAAAAGTACTCAAGAGCCTCGCGGTCATTATCGGCAAGTATTTCTGGGTCAACCTTGAGGTTAGGTTGAAGCACAGTAATGTTTTGGGAGACGTTTGGCACCGAGGTGAAGGCAGTGGGGAAGAACTTCTGTAGAGGGTCTGGATTTGAATCTTGACGATATTAGTATGAGGCTACAATGCAGTCTGAGGGCTAAGACTTGAGCTGGGAGCCTACTTTGGGTTGCATCATCGCAGCAAAGCCATGTCATAGGGCGAGTGAAGACGGTCTTGCAGGCATAGACCAATCTATCAAAACCTTTCTTCCCTCGAAACATAGACGGGTCTCTGAGATTGTATGTGACAACTTCATTACACAGTCAGTACTCCTTTTTGTGAAATTGCTCCATGGTCACTTACCCCAGCGTGGCTTTGATCCTCTCCCGCCTTTTGAGCCAAATGGTTTCCCAACAAGCCCTGCACGTTCATACGTCTCTTTGTCGACGTACATGGTCAGAACACCTGTGGACTATTAGAATCTGCGTCATGGGTCACTATTAGCTATTGCTCTCACCTTCAACTAATGTGAAGAGTGTGCCAGCTGTTGTTTGCCCTTCTGAAAGCATGAGGACATCACCTATAAGCGGATACGATGTCAGTATATACTTGATGGTATAACCATAAGACGTACCTTTCTTGATGTACTCGGTGAAGAACTCGCCTTGCAAAACATCTCCAAGCGACATCACTACCTTAGAATAGCGTGGGGGCTTTCGCGTGTCGACAAGCTGTTCATAAGCTGCATCGTACGCCTTTACAGGAAGGATTAAATCAACCTAGTCAGCAGTAAGTATTCGGTATATCCAGATCACGCATGTATGTCCCAGACCTTGTGAATAAAATCCAGCGACTTTATCGCTGTCCAAGGCTTGCCCTTGCGAGGAGCTTGGTTGGTGTCAACATGGCCCATAGTGCCGTATGTCACAAAACATTTTGGTGACTGATAGATTGACGGCGAAGCAGCCGAAAACATCTTTGGAAGCCTGAAGCGAGACAGAGATGTATTTGCGAGAGGTTATCGCATTTGAATACAGCTATCGCCGCGTGTAAGTCGCAGGTTATGGTTGGTGTTGGTGTTTGGGTAGCACAAACGGGACGGCTTGGGTTTTAGCCGGGATTTTTTCGGTGAATTTTTCACAAGACCAGAATCGAGAGGATTTCTGCACTTTGCTACAACTTAGAATCAGCACGTTTGCTAGATTTTCCAAGGTCCTTATTTAATTGGTGAGACACACCTCCAAATTCGATTTGGTCGTGGCAGAATTGCCGTAAAGCAGTTTTGTGTTGGGAACCTAAGTTCAACTGAGCATTCAGGCCACGGGCTTAAAGTGAACTGCGCTGTGACACACCGAACAGGAAACCTGAAGGCCAGCGATTCGCCATGGATTTCCTAATCAAGTTTGCGCAGGCCCATGAGACCTTTAGGGTTCCCGAGATTGAGGCGTTGGCTCTCGTTGAGGGCCTGGAGGTGAAAATAGTCGACTATAGCCAGGATGTCTGTTCTTCCTATACATGATATTGACATAAACTTACCGTCAATAGTCCCCTTTCTGCGTTGTGCAACTGGCCTCGGTAGAAGCGGCCAAGCGCCTAGCTAAGAGATCCATTCTTGTCCAGTCCATTCACGAACTCTGGGGCAGAGGCAGCACCCTGGATGAACTTCACGAATCAGTCAAGACGAACACATCCCACCTCTGGGAGAGTTATCTTGGGAAATCTTTCAAGTTTGATGTCGACCCCTATCAAGGAACCCGCTCTGCAAAGAAGCGGATCGACCTCATCAATTCTTTCCGATTCCTGGGTTGGACTGGACCAGTAAAGATGTCTAATCCGGATAATCTGTTCACCATCTTCGAGCTGTGGCCTTACAACAGTGTCCCCCTAAACATCCCAGATCCCACCATGATGTACCTTGCTCGACATGTAGGCAACTCATCACGGGATATCCTGGTCAAGTTCGATTTGAAGAAACGAGGATATATCTCTACCACAAGTATGGATTCAGAGCTTGCCCTTGTTACTGCCAACATTGCCCTCGCTGCTCCCGGCAAACTATTCTACGATCCTTTTGTTGGAACGGGCTCGTTTCCGATAGCCTGTGCTCATTTTGGCGCTCTGGCTTTTGGGAGTGATATCGATGGGCGGAGCATTCGTGGCGAGGGCGGAAAGAAGAGTCTGAAAGGAAACTTTGACCAGTATGGCATTGGATCCTGCTTGGGCGATGTATTCTCAGCCGACTTGACAAATACACCCATTCGAAACCACCGTCGAACATGGGATGGGATTGTCTGCGATCCGCCATATGGTGTGCGAGAAGGATTGAGGGTTCTTGGCCTTCGTGACCCCGAGAAGACGCCCTGGTTGATAGAACAGGGGAAACAACATGGAATGTCGGTGACACTCTGGCCATTCAAGCTGACCCCAGACTGACTGTTACAGGAAACCAACCTATGTGCCACCTAAAAAACCGTATAGCTTTCTGATAATGCTTGACGATATCCTCAATTTCGCAGCTGAGACATTGGTGGACGAGGGGCGGCTATCATTCTGGATGCCCACTGCCAACGACGAAGACCAAGAGATTCCCGTGCCTGCTCATCCATGTATGGAAGTTGTCGTGGTCTGTACCCAACCATTCAACAAATGTAAGTATCCAGTCCCTGAAGCTATTCTGTTCATGCTCCACATACTGACGTTCAGTAGGGTCAAGGAGACTCATCACCTACCGCCGACTCCCCGACTCACAAGTCTCTCAATCGGCTCTCGAAGCCTACACAACCCGACAAAAACTCACGATGAATGGGACCTCTGCAGACGAACTCAACCCGTTTCGACGTGGATATTTCAAAAAGTTCGAGGCCGACGAATAAACCTCAAATACAGGAAAGACCTCGCTCTGCTTCCATCAAAGATTTCCCGTGCTCCGCATTCACATGTGATAAGCTGCCCAGAAAACATAAAACCTGGAGAAACCGCAAAAACAATCCAGAAAGGCGCGTCAAGATATCCTGATAACAGGGCCCTATCATGCCCGTCTCCCATCTATATGTTGATAAACAGTACCCAATATTTTCGACCAGGCCTAGTGAGAACCAAGATACATAATTAGCAGCATGCTTATGGCGACACCGCGCTTTGAGCTTCTGCTGCGTGCTGTGTTCTGACATGTCCAGCTTTCAACGGAACTCGGTTGCGGCAAAGCAACCTCGGTCAGGAACATGCTTCAACTCCAGTTGCTGAAATCTAGGGACTGTTAGTAGGGAAACTTGGACATGAGGTGAACTGATAGACTCACTTTTCGCTCTTGGAGTGAAAATAAATGCCGCTCACTTCACCCTTGACTTGGTTGAAGCAAATGTAGTAGAAGCCCTCAAAACTCGCGCCTGTTATAGTGCGGACTCGGTGATCAGGGACCAGAAAGTGCTCCTTCCATCGCATAAAGATAGTTTCTCTTTGGGCAGCATCACGGATGGTGACAGGACCTTTGCGGGCTTGCTTCTGGAAGGGACGAAAGGCTGTAAACTTGGCCCAGTGGCTTAAGTCGACCTTGCTGTTGGCTCCCCAATTCTCGTGTTGGGTGTAAAAGCTGTACTTGGACCCGATAATTTCTCCCTCAAAATAGGTGGTAAGAGTGGGATGATCCTCCGTCAGGCCTGCAACAAGAGTCAGCATTCATCGCTCGATCAGAGATTATTCCTTTACCGACCTTGAATGCGAAGATAACCACAGAGAAAAGACTCGCGCATGTCTACATGCTTTATCTCAACTTGAACATCGTATACCTGCCGCTCTGACTGTTGTGTACCATGAAACTTGCTGCCCGGACGCAGGTAGGAGGAAGGAGCCGAAGGAAGCGTCTGATATCTTTTGTCAGATCGTTGCGTCATGCAGACTGAACGAGCTGATAGTGTAACTCACCCGCATGCATGAGTAGTCGGGGCCCATCGATGGGGACCAGAGCTCGTTTTCTTGCGCATCAGAATCCATCCACTCTGCCTCTTGGCTCGGTGACCCCTTCCGCCTGGATGCCT
Organism: Fusarium sp. NRRL 66739; assembly: GCA_021655895.1. NCBI lineage: Eukaryota > Fungi > Ascomycota > Sordariomycetes > Hypocreales > Nectriaceae > Fusarium > Fusarium sp. NRRL 66739. The sequence goes on along the minus strand of JAJJWO010000648.1, from coordinate 13,502 downwards.
CGCGAGGGATTGATTCGGTTTCGGAAGCTCGTTGTGTGCTGGTAGAAGGTTCCCTACTCAACTGGCTGCCGATCTCGGCCTCTCTCCCTTTGCTTTCTGACTCGGGCCCGCTGGGCATAGGAGATGTGATGGCTGTAGTCGCTGTCTGAGGTCGAGGAGACATGGTGGAAGATCTTGATAATGGGTCAATAGATGGGCGTCCCTCGTACATGATGGTATCATCGGCTGTTAAGCCCTCAGGCGCAGACGTCGCGTCGATGGGAAGCGGCGAGGCGCCATTGATAGAAAGGTTTGGGTTGGACTGAATACCCATATTATCGTCGTGGCCTTCCTCGTCGTCGCGCGACTGCCATGATGGGCGTGATTGATGTTGGACATCGTCGGGGCAGGTCGAGAAACTGTATGAGCGCGGGGAGGCCGTTTCGACGGGCGGATTCGACGATGGCGTTGGCATTGTAAGTGACGTGTTAGGGAGGACGAAGCAATTAAACCGAGAATATATTGACAGGATGTAGCCAGTAGCTGAAATGCGGATGAGCAAAAATCGAGGGCATCAAATCGACTGTTAGACGATACAAGTTTGGAGGACCAGCCTGGAGTAGAGCGCTGTTGGAGGCCAAAGGGGAAAACCAAGCTAGTGCTAATCACCAGTGGGTGGCGATCTCGGGGGAGTAGAGCAAGGCAATGACGGTGCTGGAGTGACAAGAAAACTGACGGGAGGTAGGGCGCAAGGAAACCCTTTAGAGAATAGTAGACCTGCTCATCCCAAAAATTGGCGAACGGACGGTATAAAAATACAAAGAAGACTGCCAGCGGGGAGGTGACAGTTCGCAAATGGGTCGATGGGATGGCATGGAAAGAAAAGGGTCGAGTCGGTCGGTGATGCTTGCTTGGGCTGGGCTTTTGATCAACGACGACGACGACGGGCTTGATTTGCTGGCATCCGGGGTTCTGTAGCAGGCTAGGTGGGTACCTCCACTCGGCACGACGGGGAGTCTTCCAGTTTCTTAGCTGGAGGCTTATTCCGTGGCGCGCTTTTGATTCTTGCTAGGGACTTTGCGGCGTCTTTGTTAGAGTGATGATAGAAGATGTATCATCCGACGGGAGAGTCCTTAGAATAGGTAGCACCCAAAGCCCAAGCACCGCATGGACTGGAAAGCACTATTGCTTACATAGGTACCTAGTATAGTACGGATACCTACCTAGGTAGTTGCCTGCCTCCTATACCTTTGTACATCTAGTAGCGAAGCCTTGTAACCGTTATGCTGTCTTTTCAAACCCATCGCCGTTCTGATCTGATTGAGATGCGAAGCTTCCCCAACGTGCCATGAAAATTGGGAAAAGACTGACCCAGCTGTGTATCCAGTCTACACCTTTTCATATTAACCTAAAGTACTGTACCTGAGTTGACCAGGTATTCACTTCTATTCTGACTACTACCCGTACCTTTCACAAGCTTTGCGCGGTTCCCGTCGCTATCACGATTCCAGATATGATGTATATCCTTCTAACAACCCGATACTTCTCAATCTCTTCAACATTAGTTAATTTTCACTGACGAATGTCTCAAATGGTCCCCATCCATGTCCGTCTCTACCTACCTTATGCAAATGGATATTATCGGAACCGGGCTGCTTCCGTGCCGTCCCCAGATGCACCATCGGACAGCCCCAGTGCCCCCACTGTGCTCCCGCTTGCACTTGGCAGGACGGACCCGTAGCCAACGCTGTTTTGCTGGCGACGTGATCCGAAATCATACCTAGGTACAGTTCCTGGATCTAGCTAAAGTTGGGAATTGGGTTGATCCAACGGCCCTTTCCGGGACGAGTCGCTCTAGCCACAATACCTTTGGGTTCTTATCTAGATGCGCCCAGAAGTGTTCTTCCGCAACTGACTGCAGGTTGTCTTGACCGCTCGAATTTCACATGTGAGCATATATGTCAAAGCGCGTGTTACTCATCTTCTATTGGTGGTTGCGTGTTGTGATATAGCATCATTCAAGAGACATTTAGTCCAGAACTCTATGAGTTGTCAGGCCATATCATATCTTCACGAGTTCAACAATTATCTTAAGATCTCGAACATACGCTGCCCAGCCCCCATCCCCCATCCTTGGCTATTATCACAATGGCGTCTTTAACGGTCTATGTTTGTACTCTGGAGGTGCTCAATTTTGTGCCGGTGTTTCTTTTTATAAACCCTTTACCCCAAATCGCCATGTGTAAAAATTCCTTGGATACAGTGAGTGGCCTTCGACACTGTTGTTTAACAGTTGGGGTATCGCTCCTTGGCATGATCTTGCCATCATCGTTCTCTATGCGACTAAACCAACTTTCTTAGGATATCATAAGCAATGTCAATGTCAATTCCATTCCTTGCTGCTGATCTTGAATCGCCCTTTAAATGGGCTTGATCTTGAAGTGCAGGGCGATTAGACTAAACACCAAGGCTTTCAAGTCCTGAACGAGGTAGTAAAACACGCGCAGGCCTTCGGGGTCGGCAGACTCTGTGACATCAACCAGGGATCCAATTTTGGCGGTCTATCACACCTGTCAGTAGTGTCGTCTACAAGGCTGTTACGGTATGACTTGCTTCGAACGCGATATGATCGTTACCAATCCGAATCTCCAGTTCCTGGCGTCCGTCTTTGTTTTTTTGAGGCCATTTCGAATCATCTTCCCTGTCTAGAGTTAGACATCATGGAGGCAACACTGCTGGGCATGGGTTCGGCGTACTTCGTGATTTCGCTCGTCTTGATAATGCGCTTGATTTCATCAACGACAACCGAGCTAACACACACTTCAAGTCTATCAGCCAGAGCCCTGTAGACAAGCTCCATAAGCGACTCTTACTCTCTTTGCGGATCAAGCTATCATTTCGGTAGTTGGAGTTGTTGGCGTATCTGGCTACAGCACTGCGACCGTCACCGACAACCCGAAAATCGAATTCTAATGAAATTCGTCAGGAAATGATCGCGTGATGGCTGGATAGCGGAAGATCGTGGTTGCTCGTACCTAGAAACTCGTGGCCGAAGCGACCCATATGGCCAGAACTATATGAAGAGACGTCATTTAGCACTGACATTGGGCAGACAAATTGGGACAGGAGAGGCAATGAGGGGGGAGCATACTAGTAGCGAAGGTAGAAAGGCTCATTTGACGACGACATTTTGGTTTCGGCAGATGTAAGGATCTGGCGGCAGAGTCGTTGGTTTGCGATCAATAGGATACAGTACTGGAGATCGCAAGGCTGAGAAAGAATCGCGGGACTGGTGGTAAAAGATGGTGCACGGATCACTTTGGCGGGGCAGGACAGCTTTACCAGCCAGGTGTAAGACCTTCACCGTCGGTCGCCAAACACGCGGCCAAAGCAGGTACTTTGGCCGTCTACCTACCTAAACCATACCTACCTATGGGAAGCTTTTATGGTAACAAACCAACGCGAACTGAATTGGAGCTGTTGGGGAAATCTTTGAATATACTGTCAGGTATTGTACGAGAAAGCAACCATAATTTCAGCCTCTTACAGGCTGTCAACTTCGAGTCGACTTCAAGGGTACCTGGCTTTACCCCTTGTCATATCACGTGACCGACTCCCTCTTAGTGCCACCTGTTCGACATCGCTGGCAGGACAGATCTTCTTGAAGCCGACGCTGTTCAGAGCTGGTCCAGATTACCACAGGGGATTCTGGCGAAACTGTCAGCGATTGCGCGCTGAAATAACTCAAACGAATGGCCCAGACGGAATTTGCTACTTGTCCCGACAATTAGAGCTCCAAAGCAGCTAGAACCCCTGAGCTGAGCCTCCCCACCGCCGCCTCGATACCACCTATACCCTCCAATTCCACCTCCCACGTTCCCCTTAAGAGCCACGTCCCATCTACAACAACCCATCCACCAACTGCTTCGGCCAGCTGCTGGCGACACTCTTCAACATGTCTGGCTTCCTCGAGAATGCGTACAGTCTCGTTCACCAGGACAATGCAGCCGATGTCCCCACGGTTTCCGACCTGCGCATGCAGTTGGAGAAGGGTACCGATGAGTCCAAGGTCGAGACCATGAAGCGTATTTTGACTATCATGTTGAATGGCGACCCTATGCCCAGTCTTCTCATGCACATTATCCGTTTTGTCATGCCTTCCAAGTACAAGCCTCTCAAGAAACTACTCTACTTCTATTACGAGATCTGCCCCAAGCTTGACAGCAGCGGCAAGCTCAAGCAGGAAATGATTCTGGTTTGGTAAGGTCCCGTTGTTCCTTGCTCACATTCAAGGCACTCATCGCCGCGGTCAATTACTAACAATACTTTCATAGTAACGGTATCCGAAACGATCTCCAGCACCCCAACGAGTATATTCGTGGAAACACTCTTCGCTTCCTCTGCAAATTGAGGGAGGCTGAGCTCATCGAGCCCCTTCTTTCTTCGGCACGATCCTGTCTCGAGCACCGGCATGCCTACGTCCGAAAGAACGCCGTTTTCGCCATCTCCTCCATCTACACCCACTCGCCCTCGCTGATCCCTGATGCCTCGGAGCTTATTTCCACTTTCCTCGAGGGAGAAAGCGACGGTGTCTGCCGAAGAAACGGCTTCGCAGCGCTTGCTAGCATTGATCACGATGCGGCCCTGCTTTACCTAGGCTCTGTCTTCGAGGGCATTCCCAACGCAGAAGAACTTCTTCAGCTTGTCGAGCTCGAATTCATCCGCAAGGATGCTGTCCAGAACTCCCAGAACAAGGTCAGTTCAGCTTCCATGATAGAACGATATGCAACCAATGATTAACAATTACAACAGGCGCGATACCTCAGATTAATCTTCGACCTGCTAGAAGCAGGAGCCTCTACCGTCGTATACGAAGCCGCCTCATCTTTAACTGCCCTCACCAACAACCCGGTTGCTGTCAAGGCCGCCGCCGCCAAGTTCATCGAGTTGAGCATCAAGGAAGCAGACAACAATGTTAAGCTTATTGTGCTCGATCGCGTTGACCAGTTGCGCAAGAAGAATGAGGGTGTTCTCGACGACCTGACCATGGAGATCCTCCGAGTTTTGTCTAGTACCGACATCGATGTTCGAAGAAAGGCTTTGGGTCTCGCCCTTGAAATGGTGTCGAGCAAGAACGTTGAGGAGGTTGTCCTTTTGCTGAAGAAAGAGCTTTCCAAGACCGTCGACCAGGAATACGAGAAGAACACCGAGTACCGCTCCCTCCTCATCCACTCGATTCACCAATGCGCCATCAAATTCTCGGAAGTTGCCGCAAGCGTCGTAGAGCTTCTTATGGACTTTATTGCCGACTTCAATAATGTTTCGGCTGTCGATGTGATCAACTTTGTCAAGGAAGTTGTCGAGAAGTTCCCTAACCTCCGAACTACCATTATCGAGCGTCTCGTCTCCACTCTGGGTGAAGTTCGAGCTGGCAAGGTGTATCGCGGTATTATGTGGATCATTGGCGAGTATTCTCTTGAAGAGAAGGACATCCGAGAGGCTTGGAAGAGGATACGTGCTAGTCTGGGCGAGATGCCCATTCTTGCCTCTGAACAACGACTGCTAGACTCCCATGACGATGAAGAGAAGACTGAAGACCATGTCAACGGAACATCGAAACCCGCTGCTCCCTCTGGATCACGCAAGGTTCTCGCTGACGGTACCTATGCTACCGAGACTGCGCTTACTAGCCAGTCTTCAGCGGCTGCCAAGTTGGAAGCTGTCAAAACTGCGCAGAAGCCTCCTCTGCGCCAACTCATCCTCGACGGTGACTACTATTTGGCGACTGTTCTGTCGTCTACACTCGTCAAGCTTGTGATGCGACACCATGAAATATCCTCTGACAAGGCTCGAACTAACGCCCTTCGAGCTGAGGCAATGTTGATCATGATTTCCATCATCCGAGTCGGCCAGTCTCAGTTTGTCAAGGCCCCTATTGACGAAGACTCTGTGGATCGAATCATGTCCTGCGTTCGCTCGTTGGCTGAATTTGAGCAGAAGAAGGAGCTTGAGACTGTCTGGCTCGATGACACTCGCAAGGCTTTCCGCGCTATGGTCCAGGTTGAGGAGAAGAAGCGGGCTGCCAAGGAAGCTTTTGAGAAAGCCAAGACAGCTGTACAGGTCGACGACGTTGTCCCTATTCGGCAACTTGCCAAGAAGAATACCACTGATAGCCTAGACGAAATCGAGGTGGATCTCGAGAGGGCGACCGGTGGAGAGGGCACTGCAGAGGACCTTTCATCCAAGCTCAGCCGTGTTGTTCAGTTGACTGGTTTCTCCGATCCTGTCTATGCTGAAGCGTATGTCAAGGTTCACCAGTTCGATATTGTTCTCGACGTTCTTCTGGTCAACCAAACCACCGAAACTCTCCAGAATCTTTCAGTAGAGTTTGCTACTCTGGGCGACCTTAAGGTGGTAGAGCGACCTACTACACAGAACTTGGGTCCTCATGACTTCCATAACGTGCAATGCACGATCAAAGTCTCATCAACCGACACTGGTGTCATCTTTGGTAACGTTGTATACGATGGCGCTCACTCTACCGACACCAATGTTGTGATCCTCAACGACCTCCATGTTGATATCATGGACTACATCCAGCCCGCCACGTGCACTGAGACACAGTTCCGCACCATGTGGACTGAATTCGAGTGGGAGAACAAGGTCAACATCAACTCAAAGGCCAAGACGCTACGGGAATTCCTTGATCAACTTATGGCCTGCACAAATATGAACTGCCTGACACCCGAGGCCAGCTTGAAGGGTGATTGCCAGTTCTTGAGTGCTAACCTCTACGCGAGGAGTGTTTTCGGTAAGTCAACTGTTTTATCATGAATAATAGAGCCATTACTAACTACAGATCTTAGGTGAGGATGCTCTTGCTAATCTGAGCATTGAGAAAGAGGGCGAGGACGGACCTATCACCGGTTTCGTCCGGATAAGGAGTCGTTCACAAGGCTTGGCCCTAAGCCTGGGTTCGTTGAAGGGTCTAAACAAGATTGGCTCAACGGCCTAGATCGACTGATCGTACGTACAAGTATTTGGATCAGATTACGCGAAAAGGGTTGCTACAGCTTTGCAAGATTCATGACGATGATTGGAGCGGAGTCAGGGTCGGAGCATGTTAATGGGTGTTTTCCCACCAAAAGGCTATGCGATGGGTCCCTGGTAGAGTTCATTGTAAGCAGGTTTAGGTAGACGTTGATTCCAAACAAAGGCACATGGTTCTCAAATAAGGTCCTAGTCACAACTGGAGACTATCGCAAAGGTGCTCGAATGGCTTGTTTTGTCCAAGAAGCAGGAGAATTTGGTATTCCCCCCAATATTGCCAGTCCCGTAGGAGGCCTTGGTGGAATTATATACGTATGTATTATAGGGCGAGATGCAATAGTATGCAGAAATCAATCTTGACGCATGACATATAAGAGCAATATGAGTGACAAGTAGATCATCGCTAAGCCAACTCCCGAACTCCGAGAGGTTATGATGACAATGAATAAGGTAAACGAGATGGGGTATTATCCAGACGGATGTGGTCGAACTTCATAGATCAACAGAAGGCAGAAACGCCATAGAAAATTGTATAGGCTCGGCGGAGTGAGAGCCGAAACTCTGGTTCTGGGAGAATCGACTGGGAACAAAGGGTCCAGGTTCTCGTGGAACAAGTCTGGTCATTTTCCATTGGCAAATGAATGATGGGGAAGATAGCCTAGAGGTCGAAGATTAGGGCGTTGACGACATGGCCCTTCTGCCAGTTTTGTGCTGGGAGGGATAGGTTGTCTTTCAGGATCTTTCCCATATATGCTATCCTGATCTTTTTCGACGGTCCCAGCTAGAAGAACTGTCAGCAGTTGGCTCACCAGCTACAAGATATAGAATAATACTCACGCCAGCCTCTTGGGCAATCTTTTTGGCAACATTCCGGACGGTTTCCGACTCGGCAATGCTGAGTTTGATGTCCTGGCCATTCTCGCTGAGCCTAGCCCGTATTGTGATGTGCTGTCGTGCGTCGTCGACTTCCTTGCCCTTCTCTTGCTTGTTGCCTTCAATCTCGTCGTCGGTCAAGTCTTGGTCCGCTGCCGTGTCGTCACCGACAGTTGAAATGTCTCCTTTTGCGCCCTCCTGCCGGTCCTCCTCTTGCACATTTAGCGGGTCACACACAACCCATTCCGGTAGTTGATAATAGTTTCCAAGAGCATCGTACACGCCGTTGGCTAGGTTTCCAGTGGGTAGAGAGATCTCAGCAGCGGAGAGAATCGTTTGGGCCGTGGCAAGGCCATTGGACCCATCGTCCTGAGCATCTTGACTGGCAGGATCCCATAGGACTTGAAGGGCGGCGTGAATAGTCTGCCATATCTCAGGCCTACCGGTGACTCTGGTATCGAAGAAAGCGGCGCGTTCCTGTGCCAATTGGGTCTTTGTCCATGTGCGATCGCGGGCAGTCCATTCGTGTCGTCGCAAAGGCTTATCAATATGCTGATCTAGAGGACGGTCATTGCGGCGGCGCTGGCGACGTCTCTCGGCAGGGATTTGGGGATGGGCGGCTTCGGGGAGCGACAGCGGGGGAGGGTTGATGGCGCGCGATGAAGCATTAGGTGCGCCACCTGGGTAAGGCGAGTTGGGGCCTGAAGAGCGGGAGAAGCAGCAGCCCTAGGGACTGCATGTTAGATAGAGATCGCGGATGAAGTGACAGTAGAGACGAGTACCGCACCATCTTTGCTAAGAATCAAATTGTGGATTGAAGGCCGAGACAAAGAAATCAGGATGCCAGCTTCAGCAGCGATTAGCCATCACTGACTGGCCAAAGTCGCAGATGGCACGGGTCGTACAGCGGCGTGTAGACGGTACCCAGTTAAAAAGAAACGACAGTCGTCTGAGGTAGGTAGAAAAAACAACAGGACAAGAAGAAGAAAAGCAACAAGCTGGTGAGGAGGAGGCTTAGGCCAAGGGCAGGGCGCAGGAGGCGCAGAGAAGAGAAGGATGAAGACGGGAGCCGAGTCTGGAGTCGCCGATCAAAGGACCAGGGCCAGGGGAAAGCGGGACTGTGCTCTATTAAAGCCTGAGCTAAAAAAGGGAACAGCGAGGGTCCATATACTGCTAAACCTTTGGCCTGGCTAGGTACCTAATAAGTTGGCAGCTGAAAAAGGCCGATTCAATTGTTCAGTTGAATAGAATGCAGTCACATAGATCTCGGGCAATCAATCACTCAAGTACTACCTACCTAAATATAAGAGACCAGGGGAGACGCGGCCTTTCATGTGGGATGATGCACACGCCGAGCTTATGTAGCTCTTGCAGGATCCAGCCAAGAAAGTAAAAGAATCATTGTACTTGGTGTAGTAGGTGAAGGTACCTAGCCTGCCTAGCCTGCTTCAGAATGCCCAATCTTTGGACGAAAAGCTTCCTGGTTCGGTATTTTCCCATTTTCCGTCTCGTGCCTCCGCTCTAAGACGCAGCTCAATTGGCTATAACTCTGCGAACGCCCATTGTTGAATCACCAACTCGCCAACTTCCTTATCTAAACCTCAGGGACGTCCCAATTGCTGCCAAGCACATCCTGACTGAATAGTTGAAGAGTGCAATATTTCACTTGGGAAATAAATATCGTTCGTCGATATGAGTCGTACTTTACACAAAGAACATGGGTGCAGGTAGATGGACTCACCGAGGTGAACCGGTGTTCACCAGGCTTACAGCCAATCAGCGATCGTCTTGCGCGCTTGACATGACATGCATGCACTTCCATACCCACCAACACATACCAGCTCTTCAAAGCTCGTCTCGTGTCGTCCTTCCCAGCTGGCATCTATTCGCCTGTTTTCATCAAGCAGCAGCAGAGCTTTCGTCTCAACCTCCTGTTTTGCTCTTCTTCTGAGCCACCACGAACAACAAACAATCGCGCTTCAAACTGTATGCAGACAGCAAAAAGCACAGTTAATCAGGTACATAGTCCTTGGGTTCAATATGCAGCGAGCAACTGAACGCCATTTCTACTATCATGGAAAAGAGGTAAGCATGCATTACTACCTGATGTCAACGCTCAACTGACTTGACTGGTTGATCTTTAGGGCCATGAAGCGGAATGCAACAGATGCCACTGGTGCCAAGTCCGTTCATTCCCAACACACTCGACGCTTCCAATCACGGTGGTCAATGAACAAGATTCGCAGGTTCTTCCGGATGACTTCCGTTTCATTAACAGCGTCGTCCTTGGCGAGGGAGTCGAGCCAGCTGGAGATAGCTTCCGCAGCGGCTGCTCCTGCACCAACGACACGCAGTGCCAATTCACGAGTTGCCATTGCCTCGCCGATTTAGAAGAAGATGACTCTAGCGACGATGAAAACGATCCTTTTGGGGACCGCGCCGATGGAATGGACGTGGACGTACCTAGGGCCCATAGAAAGGCCTACGCTTACCATGCCCACGGCTCCAAGGCTGGTCTTCTTCGCTCAAAATTTCACGATTCCAAGATGCCTATATACGAGTGCCATCAAGGTTGCTCGTGTAGTATCCACTGCCCCAATCGCGTTGTTGAACGCGGTCGAACGATTCCTCTCGAAATATTCCGAACTGCAGACAGAGGATGGGGTGAGTACCACTCTGCCTAGAAAACTCAGGCTTGTTTCTTGCTAAACTCAAGTAACTGACCTTCCCTGATTGTAGGAGTGCGGTCACCGGTCTCGATTAAGAAAGGCCAGTTCGTGGACAGGTACTTGGGCGAAATCATCACATCAAAGGAAGCAGATCGCCGACGCTCCAAATCCGCCATCTCGCAACGCAAGGATGTGTACCTTTTCGCTCTGGACAAGTTCACCGACCCAGACTCGTTTGACCCGCGACTCAAGGGGCCTCCGTTGGAAGTCGACGGTGAATTCATGTCCGGTCCAACACGCTTCATCAATCACTCTTGTGAGCCCAACATGCGCATCTTCGCGCGGGTAGGCGACCACGCCGACAAGCACATACACGACCTTGCTTTGTTCGCAATCAGAGATATACCAAAGGGCCAGGAGCTCACTTTTGATTACGTCGATGGAGTCTCGTACGAAAGCGAGCCAGGTGGTGATATCGATCATATGACGCCGTGTTTATGCGGAAGCAAAAAGTGCAGAAAATTCTTATGGTGACTGGAGTCTAAAGTTACTATCAAAAGTCCATCATCTTTTGGAAGGTATGTATAACAAACATAGTCGTCGCACATGGAAGCTCCTCTGTTGTGCAGGATTTCTGTAGCCGGACATCCCTTCCAAACATCAAGCACATTGCATTCATCATCACCTATGTCTACATGGTCCATGTTCTTTGACTCCTTTCAATACAAGACGTGGATTTCAGCTGAAGCTTATGCCCGTTTTGCAGTCCTGACCTGAATGGGCTTTGTTCATGCTCATTAGTCTTCAACGGGTACAAGGTTATACTGTTCTTACTTCCTCTCCCCCTGCAATGTTCGCAGCACAGTTTCTTCAGTCACTTGTTCCAGGCCTATGTCAACTATAAAGCCTTGTCATGCCTCATCGGAGCTACAACCTTATCCATCAACATTAGCACCGTCTAATCTTTGGTTGTGAGAAACCATGTATAACACCAACGACATTCTAAGCTCAAACGTTTCTGAGCTTTCATCACCATCTACTTGCTGTTTTGATGATGGACCATCATGCGTAACAACAGACTCTTCAGATTGTAAGAGCCAGAAGACTCACGCTTGCAAGAATAATCCTGCCAAGAACCTCTCAGCTGCGATACAGACACTCAAGCCGCCGAAATTCAAATCGCTCCAAGCTATCGAGGATGAGACTTACGGTAGATGTCTCAGTGAACAAAGCTACCGCATTTTCCGTCGCTCTCACCTTACCCGACGTGCCTTGGTCTATCGTCAGATCTCCCTTGGCAGAGGTGACCCATCCAAAATCTGGTGCAGCAATGAAATATGCCACGAGGAAGTACACATCTTTATGAACCCATTCATCTATCTCACTAACAACCCGGAGAGTGATGTGGGACTTCCTGTGGAGTACTATTTCAAAGACTTTGTTGATGCCATGGTTACGAAACTCCTTGGAATCCAGGACGGCAAGGCCAAGAACCACAAGGTCCGATGTCTCCAGTCGTTCGTAGACTCGCCTCCTGTTCGAGCCGCATTCTGGAGGTTCATCGGAAACTATGAAATGCATGAGTTCGATGTTCCCGACGAAGAGTTCCAACAGGCCCTTGTCGAGGCTCGGCCAGTATTCCAAGATATCATGTTTGGTGTCAAGACAGCTGCAAGAGTACAGATAGCTCACAGTCACATCAACCCTGAGTCTGACACCATGGAAAACTGGACCCTGCAGCAGTTCATCCTCCGCTTTCTCATCTGCTGCGAGATGTGGCGGCAGCAAAAGACGCCCCGCTCGGAAAACTGGAAGATCGGGACCAGCGAGGGTGTGTCTCAGTTTCTCACTGCTATGCTGTTCAACTACAGGCTCATGTGGCGGGAAGACTGCTTTGAAACAGAGACCATCCCTACCAACAAAGAGTGGGATGAAGCTTGGGAGAAGTGGTTGAGTGATTACCCCCTTGAAGACCTTGAAGAAATCGTTGATGGAGAGCTCTTTCAGACACGAGACAAGTTCGAAAAGACAGAGCAGGACGTGCTTGACGAGGTGGGATATCTTGGGGGTGTAGGAGTGAACGGTGAGTGTTATAAGCCGGTTCAGTGGTCTTTGGGGCGACAGGAAAATATCATCATGATGTAGGTGGCATGAATCAGATGCGAGCAAGTATTGGATAGGAAAACTAGGTCGTTTCATTGAAGCCTTGTGGTATGAAATTTCGTGGGTGATACTTTCTCCAAGCCTTGGAGATAACGAAACATATATCAGGGCCTTATTGAGCAACTACTTCTCTGGGTTCTAACTCTTCAAACCAGATGCTTATGCCGAATTGATCAAAAGCCTCAAAAATAACTGGGATGTGTGTCTCTGTGGAAACAGGCAGCGGGCATATTGGATGCAAGGTAGAGCGTTCGATACAACAAACAATTTGACAGTAATTTCTTTAAATGAGCATCCTCATACAACGGTGAGACGGTGAGACAGGAGGGGAAGTTGAAGGAAGGATAAGGTGTGTAGACTGATGAATACGAACCAACGCTTCGGTATAAACTATGGATGCTGAATCAAAGAGCCTCAACTTTAGCATATTTCATGTAAGGGCTCTTGATCGGGCAGTCGCATAAGTTGAGCTGGCATAAACTAGCTGATTATCACCACTGAAGTGTAATTTATTTATTAGATCTAATATCGTCAGCTATGTGCTTTGGAATGAGTCCAGGGTAGATGTTAAGTATCCAACTTGCTCAAGTGTCCGCCTACCTAGCCCATAATTTGGCGAACGGTCCGGTTTTTTCCCTAACGATAGTTACACTGCGAACTAAAAAAGATTACAAATGGAAACAGGAGTAGTAGTAGTATAAGCAATAAAAAGAAAAGGAAATATACATGAATCTAGCAAAAGACATACATACAACAGCGGGGATTCGC
>JAJJWO010000646.1:0-55839 GCA_021655895.1 Fusarium sp. NRRL 66739 | reverse complement strand
CCCACCACACCATCCATTAGATCCTCCCTCCCATCCCCCCATCCTGGACGCCGCCAGACGGCCCATGCCTACGCGGCTCTCAACCTTGTCGTGCTAGTCCATGCCGCTCAGGCCGGCCCCGGCGCTCCTCGCTTCTCACTAAAAACTCAAGAGCCAAGCCAAGCGAGGCAAGGCAAGGCAAAAGCCTTTTGTAACGTATCTTGGTTCTGGCCTGGAGAGCCACTGCACTCAAAACCACCTGCTCCCCGCAGCGCAACCATCTTCGATTCCTCCCAGCATCTCCACTACCAGCTTTCTTGCTGTCGACGAGTTTATGACCATCCGACTGACTGACTGACTGACTCTAGTATCGGCAGCCGTTTTCTATTGTTTCGTCTTTTATCATTATTATTGTTGTTGTTGTTACTATTTTATTTCAGCTTGTCTTGCTTTGTGTTGATGTCGCCGTCTTCATCAACGCCCTCTACTCGACGAGAATCGTAATCCGACGATAACGTTTTCTCTTCCGGACCAACCTCCCCGGAGAGCTTGCGACACCATTGCAGCTGCAGTATCACTTTGCTGTGATACCATTGCAATCAATTGCCGACTGTGCCTCGTGGTTTGCTCTGTTGCTGGAATATTGCCAGAGCTATCTCCTCGTGTCGCCGGTTCGCCTTGATACAACCAACAACAACTTCTTCTAGTGGTGCCTTGATCAATCGTGTAAGTTTTAGCGCTGCACCGCACTGCACAACACAATGCACCCTGTGGACGCCATACAAACAAGCTCAACACCAACCGTCTCTCAACACAACAATCACAAATGAATTGAAAACAACCGCCTTATCCGTTTCCCCTTGATAAGCCCGTGATACTCGTTTCCTCTCCCGTCGCTTCTATATCGCATCGCCACCAAAAATTTCCCTGATTTCTTAACCATGCTAATCTGTGCTTTCCCCATTGATAGACTTGATCTCGATCACCACCTGCCTTGATCATCATTGCATGCGCTAAAGCGAGAACAAGGAAAAAAACACCAAACGCAGCGCTACTGCCCCTTGAATCTCTCCCATCTCGAGAATTTCGTCCCCATCCTCATCTATTACCTCACACTTCTACTTTTTATCCCTCCACGTGGTGAAGCTCCTGACAGTCGGCTTCCACGGATAATCCTCTTCCTCCCCTCCTCCCTTCTCTCTTCCCTCTAATCTCACAAACCCACCTTGGGAATGCCTTACACGCCGCCCTCACATCGATCTCCTGCTTCGTCAGCCTCCGCGTCGCCCGTAGCGAGTCGGCGGTCGTCGCTACAATCGAGCCCTCGACCTAACCTCCCGCGATCCTCCTCATATCTCACAAAGCACCGACGGACACCCTCAGCTTCTGCCCTCAGCGATGGATCGACGGGGACGCTGACACCACAGGGCACATCGGAGGATCTCAAGAGCATGGGCACAGCTGTCCCTTCAAACGTTCGGCAATCGCCTCCCCCAGTGACAGACGACCGCACAATGCCCATGGGTGCCATTATTTCGCCACCCGATTCTGCCTCCTCCGGTAGCGACGATGAGGAGCAAGAACCACAAATTCGAGGTCGAAAGCTTGACAAGGCACTACGAGATGCTGTTAGCCAGATCCCCATGCCACGCTCATCCTCCCCTCAGCGAACACAACAATTACAGCGAGAAGACAGCACAGAGCACATCCAGCTCCGTCGCAAAGATGGCGTCCACCTCAGCTTCAGCACAAGTGCCCTCGGCGATCTTGCCAAGGGACGCAAGATGGGCCATGTTCGATCAGCTACTGAGCCTAACGCCGGTCTACCAAAGTCTGCCGATAACTCGGTATCAGTATCAGAGGAGGAGACTGACGAGGACCTTCTTAAGAAGCCTCAAATGGTGCGCAAGAAGTCTGGTGAGCTGGTCCGGCCTGCACTACGACCTTCTTCGCGCCGCCGCCCCTCAAGCATGCCTGGTACCCCCATCTTCTCCAAGGCTGTCCACTTCGATTCGCATCTTGAGCATGTCCGACACTTTTTGCAAGTGGACCGACCTCTTGCTGTGAGCGCTGGCTCTTCGCCAATTGACAGCTATGAGAGTGACACTGAGTATCCCTTCCCTGGCAACGGCAAGCAATCATCTGCCCGCACACCCCCCTACGAGTGGGAGATCCTCACCACCAACTTTCCCCACGACTCTCCTTCTCGCAAGTCATTGCCTGTGCGGTTAGAAAAGGTCTGGCTCTCGAGCGACCAGAAGACACTGCTTGGCTCTGTGGCTGTCACCAATCTTGCGTTCCACAAGGCCGTTACCTGCCGTTTCACATTAGACTACTGGAAGACTACTTCGGAGATTGCCGCTGACTACAGCCACGAGATCCGTCCTCGGGAAACGCCGTTGGGACAGGATCGCTTTACCTTCTCCATCAAGCTTGCTGACACGGCCAACCTTGAATCAAAAACTCTATTCTTTTGCATCCGCTACACCGTCAATGGCCAGGAATACTGGGACAACAACAACTCCTCCAACTTCCAGGTTGACTTCCGAAAGAAGCATCTGCCCATGAACGGGAAGAACAACTTCCAGGGTGCCTCTTCACGACCGGCTAATGGCCTGCCCCGGAGCAACCGACGCACTGGAGGCTCTAATGTGCCCCGTCCTAAATCGATGCCTGCTGGTTTCGGTGAGTTTGGAGAGGATGCAAAGCTCAGCTTTGACCAGCCTATCCACGAGTACCTCGGCGAGTCTGAGAACAGCACTGGCGGTCTTCGTCTCAAGTCAAAGTCTGCTGGAAACCTTGCTAGCGACAGCTTCTCTAAGGACTTTGGATCGCCCAGCGGCCTTGCCTTTTCCAACCGCTATGACTTTGGAGCCTCTTTGAGTGCTGCCGTCCAGGCCGCCAAAGACAAAGAGGCTGCTCAGGACAAGGATGCACTTTACATGAAGGCCAACGTCCGGACTCCCAAGCCCACCCTCACTGTCCCCGAGCCCGCAAGCAATGCTAAGAGCCAGACAACGGCCCCTGGAGCTACCTCTCCCAACTCGACAATCTCCAGCTCCTCATACGAAGAGCTGGTTAACAAGTACTGCTTTGTACGTGCCCCCGAAGTTCGCCCAGCTTCTCCCATCGCCTCTGGTGCCCGTCGCCCCTCCCTTAGCCGCCAGAACCGTAGCGTTACTCACCCAGGCCAGCGGGATGGCACGGCAACCCAGGCGCAGAATCAAAGAGTTGGTTACTAACAGTAATTGGTGTTGCAGTTTGGATCAAAACAGTCGAGTCCTAATATGACGGACGGCACGCTCAACGGTGCCCGCTTCGACGGCGCTGCCGGAGGTCACGGCCACCGCCGTGCCCACACTACCTCGCTCGGTAGCCCGAATGGACATGCCCACCACGCCGGCCCCGCGGCCCACCATACCCTTCAATTGGGCGGCGCCTTCAGCCCTCCATCAGGACCATCAACACCCAAGGATGCTTTCCGTGCCAACAGCACATCGCCTACTCCGAGACCTTCGGCCACGGCAAGGTCCGCTTCACCGGCCTTCATGACATTTGATGGGACGCCATCCAACGACCTGTCTTATCATGTTCAACAACAAATGATGGAGCGCTTCCCTTGGTCGGGCGACGGGCATGCAGCTACGGCAATCCGAGGATAGGATCATGTCGGCGGCCGTGGGATAAGATTCGACTTTTGACAATCCACCAGCAACACAACATCATCAAGAGCAACTAAAGATTGCATTGCTATCTTGATATCATACGAATAATCGGCCTTGTACTACCAAGATGGCCATACTGGGCTCAACTAAGGTTGTCGCCCACTCTAACATCTCTACTCCACTCCTGTCTGTTTGACCCGAAACAGCAAAGCCCTATGGCTAGTGATGACGGATCATGTGGGAGTATGTTTATACGGCTTACGGCCAGAAATGTTTGGCGTTCACGGTTTTGGACTTTGCAAGCCTGGCACGGCGCGCCGGGCATTCGCATAGGAGTTTGGGAACCGTTTCTGTTACCTGCGAGTCGTTTTTTCTCCCTCATTGCTTTGCGGGTTATCACCTGCCTTTGTTTTACTCTGATTGCTGCTTTAATCCTCGGATCTTTCTGGTCATTACTACCATGTGGTCCCCGATGTTGGCTGCTCTCCGTTGAACGGACAGAGACATGCTTTAATGTGGTTTTTTGAGTGTGCGACCGACGAATGGAAGGACCCTTGCCTGGAAGGAGTCGAGGGAAGCCTGGTTTTACGCGTGTCACGATGTCTCCGAGAGTGCGTTCTTTGCGCCTACAACGATGACTTTGATTGATTGCGAAGACTGTACATGGCGCAGGGAATTGGGATCAAAAGTTTGCTTCCTGTATACGGAACGCAAGGGATTTTGTTTTTGGGAGGGAGTCAGCCGGAACAGATATACAATATACTATACAGAAGCTGCCAGAATGCGATGCAGGCACAGCACAAGAGAATCATTTACCTCTGCCAATGAGACCATTTCGTGTTTTATAGTGATTTGTGAGTGATATTCTCTGAGTCTAGTGGTCGTCAGCACTTGTAAAGTTGCCGTTTCGGGGCCTTTGGAGAGTCCGTGTCTTCGGTTGGTTCGCCCGCCCGCTATTGCGTCTTGTTTGTGCAGCCTTGGCGTGTCGGAATCCGCGCGTCCAAAAGCACGGGTAGTCAATAATTACAGGGGGTATGAGAGTCCAACGTCTCGCATTTAGTTGGTTTGTATTGATCAATAAGCCACATTAGAAGCTGAGGCTTTTGATGTAACGAAACGCGGATGCTGATTGGCCGGGTCGCCAAACATGGTAGGTGAGCCCCTTTGTGCAACGTCAGTCAGGCTATAAGGCGTTGGCGAGTGAGGAAGTTGATGTGCAAAGGATCTGCAGGTTTGCAAAAATTGTTGGCTGAGCCGCGCTGAGGATGTAATAGTTGACGAGGATGTATTCGTGGTGAGTTCGTATGGAGTCTGTGGTATCAGGGGATATAAGGGGTCGGTCGCTACTTCAGAAGTTCATACTAGGTAGTTCTATTCGTGCTTTCTTGTTGTATTTTATCTTTACTACTTAGGTATTTATCGGGTTATCATGAGGCTCGTGCATAGCATTGGCCTGATGTTCGGGACCTTGACGGCTGCCCAAGCGTCCTGGATTACACCCAAAGAACTAGAAACTGTCTCTTCAGAACTGTTCAAAGGAGCAAAGATTTCGTACAAAAAGGTGATTAGCACGAGAAAGAGCAGGTAGACCAAGAAGATTACTGACTGGATTGCATTAGACATCCATCTGCGAAACTACCGAGGGTGTCAACGCCTACAGCGGCTATGTAACGCTACCCAAGGACCTCCTCCCAGACTTTCCAGAATGGGACGAAGATCAAGCAGCCCATCTCTTCTTCTGGTACTTTGGTAAGACAAAAGTCACTATGTACTGCCCTCTGCGCCTTCTAAGACAGCATTACAGAGGCCCGCAACGATCCCTCCAACGCTCCGACATCCATCTACATCGGCGGCGGCCCAGGATCGACCTCGTTCGACAACACAAATGGCTTTCCTTGCATTGTAAATAACGACTCGAACTCAACTAGACTCAATGAGCTTTCGTGGAACAAACATGTCAACATGGTGTACATCGACCAGCCCCTCGGGACGGGCTTCTCATATGTATCGCTCCTCAACGGCACGTTCGACACGCTGACTCAGACGTTTACGCCGGTTAAGGATGGCAAGGTGCCCAAGACGAATGTTACATTTCTGCAAGCGACGCTTGACTCTGGTGCGCCTGAGACGGTTCCGAGAACGACAATGAGTGGTGCGAGAACACTGTGGGCGTTTGCGCAGGTTTGGTTCAACGAGTGCGTCCACACTTGGGGCTTCTGAACAGTAGTATCACTGACATGTATCAGATTTCCCAAATGGAAAACCAGAAACAAGGAGATCTCTCTCTGGACATCATCAGTCAGTCACCAAGCAGCGCTTCTCTCTCCAAGACTGACCAAGCATCCACCAGTACGGCGGCTTCTACGGTCCTCACTACTTCTCCTACTTCCAAGACCAGAACGCGCTCATCCAGAGCGGAAAATCAACCTTTGAAAACGCCACTTCTCTCAATCTCAAAACCCTCGGCCTCCTAGAACCGGCCATTGACGGTCGAGCCCTGGCAAAGGGGTACGCACGCTTCGGCTACGACAACACGTACGGACTTCAGCTATACGGCGAAGAGACGTATCAGGACCTTATACGGAAGATTGAAGATCCAAATGGTGGATGCTATGACTTGATGGATCGGTGTCGTGGACTCGTGGCTGAGGGTGATCCGGAGAGGTTTGGCAGGAATAAGACTGTCAACGCGGCGTGTGTTGAGGCTACGAACGTGTGCTTTATGGCTTTGCAGGACGCATATTTGACTCCATCGGATGTAAGTCTTGTATCGTTTCTACCACGGTTGATGTGCTGACAGTTGCTAGCGATCTCCCTTTGATGTCACGCATTCCAATGTGACGCTGTTCCCCGAGCATTACATTGACAACTTCTTCAATCAGCCCTGGGTCCAAGAAGATCTCGGAGTGCCTCTCAACTTTACGAGCTCTTTCAACAACATTGCAAATATTTGGTTTGGAGAAACTGGTGATGCCATGGTTGGTAGTATTGATGCCCTCGAGAAGGTGATAGAGAGGGGGGTCAACGTTGCCATGCTCTATGGCGACCGCGACTATCGGTGTCCTTGTGAGTAACTTGAGTCAACTTTTGTGCTGCCGAGTAAATACTGATAGCCCCAGGGTACGCAGGTGAAAAGATCAGTCTTGCACTAGACTTCTCCTCAGCGCCATTCTTCCGCTCAGCCGGCTACGCCTCGATAAAGACAAACTCTTCATGCGACAGTGGCTTTGTCCGCGAGCACGGCAACGTCTCCTTCTCGCGCATATTCCAGGCCGGCCACGGCGTAGCAGCCTATCAGCCCGAGGCTTTATCGGCCATCTTTGAGAGAGTCATGTTCCGGCGCGACGTGGCGACGGGGAGGGTAGACCTGGACAAGCAGAGGGACTACAGCAGTAAGGGACCGATGAGCGTCGAGGACGTGAGGAACGAGGTGCTTGAGTCGCCGACGAATACGTGCATTGTTCGGTTGGCTAATACCTGCTGCACGGATGAGCAGCTGGAGGCGTTGGCTGGGGGTAGTGCTGTGGTGGAGGATTGGGTTGTTGTTGAGCCCAGGGGGAGGGGACCTCGGCCGTTGGCGAGCGGGAGTGTGCAGAAGAGGGCGATGAAGAGCAAGGACGTTGGTAAATCATCTGGAGGGGGTGATGGGAAGGTGAAACAGTTGTTTGACCTTTGATACTAGAATACCTGTTGTTTTCTTGTAGTATGTTTATCCAGGGCAGACTTATATGCTGTAGGATTAGCTTACACTTAGACTAGATGCCGCTTGCAAGGGCAATGGACCCCTCAATCAAGGAAGTTGTCACTGCAAAATGCCACCATTCAGAATCACCAATAATCTGATTAGAATCAGTCACTGTAGAGTACCCAAAGAGAGTCTATCAATATCTATGAACTACCTACCTATTGGTGATACCTAGGATAGACCCTCAGTGGGTGAAACAAGTGGATCACGGCAGCTGACGTCACTGATGCCAGCTCAGCTCAGCTCAGCCTCACCTCGACTTGTTCATCTTAGCGCCCTCAAACCACCAAAAATAACCTTAAAACTTAACCTACGCCAGCATCGCTAACCCGCAGACATATTCACAATGTCTTCTCGAGGCGTCCCCGAGGTTCTGATGAAAAAGGTGGACGAGTACGTCGACTCTCTCGCTCCTCAGATCCAACCCCGCATCACCGACGAGCTTGAAGTGTTTCAGGCAAAGACCATCGACAGCCTCGAATCCCAAGTTGTCGACGCCTTTCGATCCCTCTTCGACAAGAACAAGGACAGAGACGGCTCTCGGAGCTTGAACGACGCTGCCCCCGATGCCTACGGCGGCCAGTCGCTGCCTTTTGCCGACGAGATCAAGAGTCTGACGCGCAGCTTTACAAAAATCACCGACGAAGCGGGCGATGACCTGCGTGATATTTTCGACTTGACCGAAGGGAGCGGAAACAGTGGCTCATCCGACACACGATCACGCGGCGGCGGCGATTCCTCCAGAGGAGGAGCAAAGGGCTTCCTCACAGCCGCCCTCGGCGCGGTCCAGGACCATCTCGAAAACAACAACAGAGGCTCTGGAGGCCAGAGCTTTGAACTCGACGGTCTGCTCGGCGTCATCAGCAACACCGTCAAAGACGCCTCGCGTAACCCAGAGGAAAAGGCCCGCCTCATCAGCCCCGAGATCAAGGACCAGGTCGGCGCAAAACTTCGCGAGCAACACGCCCCAATTGCTGAACAGTTCACCCGCATCGCCCTCGATCACATCAAGCGCTGGCTGCGTGGGAATACGAGTACCAAGGATCTTGGAGACGGTGTCAAGGGTGAGATTGAGGACCAGGTCAAGGATCTTGTCAAGGGGATTGGAGGTCTTTTCGGGAGCAAGAAGCAGTCCAGCGAGGGGTCTGCAAGAGGCTTTGGCGATGGGGATCGCGACAGGGCTGACGGTGATGGGGAAAGTGGTGGCTTCTCAAAGGTCATCAGTGACAAGCTGAGCACTGGCATAGCAAGAGTCCACAGAGAAGTCCGCCTCGAGTTCCGCAAGATCCTCGGCGCCATCGAGAAGCAGCTCTTCGAGCTCCTCCCGGACACGTTCCAGCGCCCGCTCGAGAAGATCCTCGGAGGTAACCCCTTCGACTCACAGCTCGACCGCGACGCTGGTCCCGGACACCAGGCGGACCGCGGCTTCGGGGACGACATCAAGACGAAGCTCGTCAACAAGATCCGCGGTCTGGTGCGCAAGGTGCAGGAGATGCTGCGCGAGAGCATCCTGGGCGTTGTCAACGGCGGACATCGCAAGTTTGAGCGCCAGAGCTGGTCCTTTGTGCAGAACATGGTTGAGCAGAAGGTGCAGAAGTACCTGCCCAAGGTCAAGATCTCTGTGCCTGATGATATTGGTAACGAGGGTGTGAGCGTGGGTGAGCCTGTTGCTGGCGCGCAGCTCGGTGGTGCTCCTTCACAGGGAGGCCGGCCTACTTCGCAAGGAGGTCGTCCTACTTCAGGCTCTGGAGGGTATGCCCCTCCGCCTTCGCATCAGCAGCAGGGCGGGGATAGTTACTCCCAGCAGCCGTACAATCCTCCTTCGCAATTTCAACAGCACCAGGAATACAGACCTGATCAGCAGCAGAGTCAGGACTACAGACCTCAACAAGGCCAGGACTATCGACCTCAACAGGGTCATGAGTACAGACCTTCGCAGGGTCACGACTACCGACCCCAAGGCCACGACGGACATCAAGACGAGTACCGACCGCAGCACAGTCAGCCTCATCAAGAGTACAGACCCCAACAGCACCAAGACAGCTACCGACCTCAGGATGATTACAGACCTCATCAAGAGCAATCTCACCAAGATTACCGACCCGATCAATACCCGCCGCCCCAGCAGTACGGGTCAAACCAACATCAGGGCTACCAGCAGGGCCAGGGCCAAGGGTATCAACACAACCAGGGATATCAACAAGACCAAGGATACCAGAACAACAGGGGTTACCAGCAAGACCAAGGGTACGGGCAGAACTATCGATACTGAACAAAGAGTGCGCTCCTATCCACCAGAGAATCAATTTTATACGCCTGTCGATTAGCGGTGCAATTGACACCTGCGCAGATAGTTTGATAAGAGCCATATCACTTCACTGACGTATGAAGAACAGAGGCTGGCACTTCAGAGCTCATGTGTCGATGGACCTCAGAATGTCGACAAGGTTTCGATAGTCCTTCTGATGAGTTAACGGCCATTACAAACGAACCTATAGATCTTTGATGACTCCCGCATATCCACGCACTCGTGAAGTTTCAGACTCTTTCATGTCATGATACCGTCTCGTTGGTACCCCCTGTTATTCTTCAACCTTGCCATCATATCATGCCTAATTTTCACATCACTTGGAGCTACACAGTTCATCTACAATGACGCCCGCCAAGTAAACATCGTCAGATACCCCGGGGTCTCGGTTCAGCCAGTACATCATGACTCGCCGTATAAAGATACTCCCCATCCTCATCCCACATCAAGACCCTGAACCATGAAGATCTACATATGCTTAGTGCCGTTATATTTCATCTTGGATCCCACTCGGTCTCCCGCCGAGATGGTAGCGCCCTGTCGTGGTTCGGAATGGCCTCATTATGATCTGACGCTGCGCACGTGTGCATTTGAGCCGAGCGATCCGGCAATATGATATGATAGAGTAAATGCATGGCATCTTCAATCTAACACGATTGAGGCTATGCTTTGGCATGGGGATTATAAGGATTGCCTCGGCTTTCGAACATTGTGATTCTATTTCGCGCACCCCTTGAGTTTGTGACTGATCAGCCTTCAACCCTCAATGATAGCAACACGCCCAAGAACGTTGTCGATGGTGAAACAGCAAGGGACATGGCATTGTTAGATTCACGGCATTAGTTACCATTGATATCACTAAATATGATCCTTGACAAGCTCATGACGCTTCAATGGCCTCGTTCCCGGTCTCCCGTGACAAAGTAGCTCGCGTCAAAGGATGCCAATGATCTGATAGTCTTGGGAAGTTTATAGGAAGCTGAGAAGTCCTAAAGTTAAAAGACTAAAAGACGAGGCTGATAAGATAGCCAATTAACCGAAGTCACGTGACTAGCTAGACCAGCAGTAAGAAACATTATTTCTCGACAGGGGGAAAAAAGGATATATGATGGGATCTAACCATCTACAATGGACGAACAGGGAATCGAACCCTGGACCATTCCCAGATGATAAACTATTCGTTTAAGCACTGCTAAGGGAATATTATGCCACTAAACCATCCGCCCGAAGGTAACTGTTATCCCCAGGGGTTGATGATGCACTATTAGCAGACTCGGTGATTGGCCAAGCAACTGTTGTACTGCGGTCATTCGCCCTGACTGTTTCTTTCAAGATATATACACTCATCTCCCTGGATACGCATGTTACAAGGTTCTCTTGTAGTATGGTTTTGAACTGGATAGTGAGTGAGTTGACATCCGTACAAGAGGTAGACCTGGCTGATGCAAGAACACCACATGCACTCCCAGAAACAGCCATATCAAAATCTTGAACAAATAGATTAGTGATTAAAAGTAATACCGACCATATCTAAAAAATGTCCCATTCTATGCTCCCACCTCTCTCTACCTAGGAACCCACAACCCTCCATTCCCATAAACCTGATCCCTCATAGTCCCAGCCTCAGACCTCATCCCAACCCAATGCGATGGGATCCTATCCATCTGCTGCTGCACCTTCCCCGACGCCTCGCCCAATCTATCCGAGAAGCTCCTCTCACTCCTCAACCTCCCCACCGCCGAGTACGAAACCTCGGGCCCCCAATTCTCCCTCCCGAGACTGGCCACGGCCGTCATGACATCCGCCGCGTGCTCCTCCACCAGCGCCTCGTCTGCTTGTCCGGACGTGCTCGGGTGCAGAAAGCCCATCAGCATGACTTTGACTCTCATGTCGTACAGGGTCGCGTCTTCAAAGTCGTGGATGAAGTGCACGACTACCTTGTTCCGCAGCACCACTCCCGGCGGCGCATTCCGCAGAGGCGCTATCGTCACGATGGCTTCGTACCAGTCGTCGTCAAAGTCTTGCGTGTTCTGGTTCTGGTTCTGAGGCGCCACGAGACGCGCCCACGCTGCGAATACGCCTCCCATGCGCATCTTGATATCGTCTGCCACTTCGCCGAGATTCGCCGTCGGTATCCCAAGCTCTCTTGTCGATATCCCCGTGCCACGAACAACCTTGCCAGCAAACTTGAAAGGAAAAGGCGCCTCGGGACCATCGTCACTACCAACCACACTCAGGGGCCCTTGGAGCGCTGCGCCAGCGACCAGCGGATCATAGCGTCCAGCCTTGCCATTCCTCCAGCTCTCGCTGACCGCGTTCCCAAGACCAGAGCCGTGATATGCCGTGTGCGCAGCCTTCTTGATGGCAGCGTTGGGCGCAAACTTTTTGGTCCCTTTCTCGACAACAGCCCCCGCGACGCCCGTGTACTTCCTGGCTACCTGCTGCCCGATGGTGCTGGCGACCTTGATGCCCATCTCTAGCGGGAGCGTGCTGAAGCTCGACCCGCGGACTACGCTGGCGTCGGTGGACGTGCTGGCTATTCTGAACACGGGGCTTCCGCAGAGGATTTTCTTTCCGTCCTGGCCGCTGCAGAGGACGAGGCGGAAGTAGCCATCTGTTGCAGCGGCGGGGATGCGTATGATGTGAGTCTCACGGGGGATGTGCTTCTTCAAGCGTCCCGATGCCTTGTTCACAAACCGCTTAAAGTCTCTCTGTATACCGCGCTCGTCAGCCTCGGGGAGGTGTTCAACCCCAGCCTTGGTAGCGGGCGTCACGTCGATCCAGTTCCCCGTCGTTCCCACCATCGCTTTGAGCGTCATGCCCATGTTCCCCGAGAAGCCCTTTTGCTGCAGCCAGACAGTTCTCGTAGGAGGCAGCGGCTCATCTGACAAGATAGTAATGGGGACAGACGTGGCAGGACCGCGGTACCAGACCAGGGCGTGAGAATGGCGGATGATGGTAAAGTGCTTGGTAGACTCGGCAGGATGGCTGATGAGACCACCAGCAAAGTACTGCGCCTCTCCCAGAGCAGCCTTCCATTTCGACTGGTCTTTGGGCGCCTGCTCCTGAGCCGAGATAGCAGCCGACAGAGCAGACGAGCTCTTGACTCGTCTGATCTCGTGGGAAGGGCTTGGGCTCAACGAGGTAGGACTAGGACTAGGACTAGGACTGGGTATGCCATCAACGACAAAGTCAACCTGCAGATTCCCATTCGGATCTGCAAAGCCCGACTGCTGAGGCGCATGCGCTCCTGAGAGGTTTGTCGCTGATCGCACGGGGCGGAGAGGCCTTTGCGGCTGCGGAGGAGGAGCTAAGTTAAAGCCGGGCCCGGCGCCGAACTCGGGGCGGTAAGCACTGTACGCCGGCGGCGGAGTCGGCGGAGGTGGCGGCAGCGGCAGCGGCAGTGACATGACGGGCTTCCGCTGCAGCTGCGGATCATGAGACTTGCCCATCTCTGGCGTTGGCGGTGGGAAATAAGGATTCATTGTATGAGGGTTTCAATGTTGAAGAATGATACTTCTTCAGGGAGGCCGGCAGAGGCATCCCAAAACAGTGGACGCCGCATCGGTCGACTCAGAAATTGCACCGTGCGTCGAGTCAGGGGCCAAGGGATTGGCACAGTACGTACCTAGACAATGAAACATTTCCCTTTGAACAGCACAGCTCACAAGACTAAAAATATTATATCAGGACAAGGTATTTATAGCATATCTCCTAGGGTTGGTATATCCGATGAGTTCTTTCATTCATCTACCGTCATGATTCGTCTTAAACGTGAAACCCGCCCTCTCTGAATTCTGGCCGTTCATCACCATACTCTAGTTTCCAGACACCAGAGCTTCCATCTCTTCCACTTCCCTGGGCACGTCTGTCAAGTTCTCATAACCATTCTCGGTAATGAGAATGTTGTCCTCGATGCTGTCGATCGTGGTTAGCGAATTGATAGTCTACGGTGGCCACCAAAACTTACCGGACTCCACCAACATCCCAGTACTTGTCCAGCACATCTTTGTCGATGAACTTGCTATGGACAGGGTCCTCGAGATAAGGGTCGATGATGAATTTGCAAAAGTATATCTAGACATGTCAGTTAGTGCATCAACTGAATTCTTTGAATCACTTACTCCAGGCTCAACCGTCACCACGCTGCCGCTTGGGAGCTTGCCTCGCACACGCAGATATCGGAACAGCTTGTCCTTGTCTTCAAAGTTGGGGTTGCCGCCCGTGTCGTGAGTATCCATACCCAGGTAGTGGCCCAGACCGTGAGGAAGGAAAGCAGCGCTAGTGCGAGCCTTGAGGATCTCGTCCTTGTCACCCTTGAGGATACCTGCGGCAAGCAGGCCATCGATGGCAATCTTGTGGGCAAGGACATGAACATCGTCCCATAGGACACCCTCCTTGAGGACTTGTATGCACTCCTTCTGCATCTTGAGGACCGTCTCGTAGATGTGCCGAGACTCTTTGGTGAATTTGCCAGACAAGGGGAATGTTCGTGTCTTGGCAACAAGTCAGCTCAGTTCAACATCAACAGGCGCAAATGCACTTACAATATCAGAAGCATAGTTGTCCCATTCGCAGCCAGCGTCGAGCAAGAGGTTAAGCTTGCCCTCGAGAGGAGCATTATTCGGGATATAGTGCAGAGTGGCAGCGGCCCTTCCACCGGCAGAGATGGGATCGTAGGCCATCTTCTTGGCCCCATGTGCCACGCACCGCTCGTAAAAGACCGCCTCCAGCTCTTGTTCATTCTTTGCGGACTTGGCCTTTGCGAAAGCAGCACGGTGTCCAATGCCCGAGATGTAGTTGGCCTTGCGGATCATGGCAACCTCATACTCGTCCTTGACCACTCGAGCCACCTCGATAGCCTTCTTCAGAGCATCAAAGTTCTTCTGCTCGAACTCGAGGAATGTGACATGGTCCGAGACTTGGTTTGCGATGGCAAAGGCCGAGGACTGGGCGTTGGCAGCTCCGAGATGGGCCAGGGTAGCATTGAGCTCGGTGGTCAGCTTGACCTCGTCGACGTCGTACTGCTCGAGCGCCTCGTCGATGCTCACGGGGAGGCCGGACCAGATGACGCTATCGGGGTCGATGGGAGGGATGAAGAGGATGGACTTTGAGGATTGGATATCGTAGACGAAGTAGCTGTCGGCGAGGTTGCAGCCGGTGAGGTAGTAAAAGTATCGGCGCTGGCTGTAGAGGGCTATCAGAATTGTCTCTTTAGGGAGTAGAGTACCTAAACATGAGATAACCTACCGGAATGGCTCGGGCTCGTCGCTGTCCTCCATAAGCTTGGACATGCGACTCTCGAGGTAGAGGATGCCGTTGGCGTCAGGGACCTCTTTGCGGATCAGGTCGACGACACGCTTGGCGTGAGCCTTGCCTGGGTATTTGCCCTTGAGGACCTCGTCGTAGTTTTCGGCGACCATGTTGGGAGGTGAAGATGTCGAGATAGCTCTAGAGTAGGCGAGGCGGGGTTGTCGCGAGTCGTAGAATGGCAAGGTATTTGTCGAGTCTGCGCTGAGGCGATGTCGTGGTCTTCTCAGAGTCGCTGTAAAGATTGTCCTCGTTTGAAGAAGAGAAAGTCGAGGACAGGAGTAGGATGAAGAGAGGAACCCCGCTATGGGCCTCTTGGATATGACGGAAGTCATTCACAAAATAGGAAGTTCGCTGAGTCTCTAGGTGGCCTTCTAGTGGTTGCATTCACTAATCAGCTGCAGGGTCTTGTATCTGGAGGCGGGGCATGGGACCTCTTGAAATCGGCTGTCAACGGCTTTTGCAGGCTATAAATGAGAATCATCACGATCCGGATGCGACGGCAGAAGAATCTTTACAATTGCGGATCAACAAATGCTCCGCTCTATAAGAACAATGAAAAGCAAAACCCCAATCACGTCTAGGTAATCTATTCTGAAAGAAAGTCGAAAATAGCATCGTACGTGATACGATGCGAGTAACCATAGTTCAACCCGTGGCCAGCACCAGGCACCACAGTCGTGTTGAATCGCGAAGCCTTTGTGAAATAACTCTTGGACACATCCAGAAGCGAGTCGAGTGTCTCGTCGACGCTACCAGCAGAATTGCAGTCACCGCCGCAGAAGGGAACGTCACGCTCTACCGAGACCCATTAGCAATCATTACTCTCTCCGAGACGGTTAAACTCACCACCAGTGACAATCTGGACAGGGCCAGTGTACGAGTTATTCACCATCCCCGGTCCTCCTAAAGTGAGCAGCTCGCCGGGAGTCACGGGCTGGCCAGTCTGGTACGCCAACTCCAGCAGCTGAGGATCAAAGTCGCCCTCGGCAAAGAAGTTGATGTGCACGCTCACCGTAGACGCCGTCGCAACATAGCCCACGGGGTATCGACCAGCAAGGGGCGAGTCAGTGACGGGGATGAAGTTGTTGCTGAGTGCAAACTGAGACAGATACGCCGTGGCCTGGGTGAAGCCCGTCAGGACAATGGCGTCTGTGAGTTCAGGGCTCGAGTTGGCGAGGGCGTATGTTATAACAGAGCCAAATGAGTGGCCGATGTGGACAGTCTTGGAGTATGGGCAGCCGACGCCGGGCAGAGATCCCTGACGGGCCTGCGTGGTGAGAGACTTGAGAGCAGCAATCTCAAGATAGACTTGGATCTCCTTGACTGGATCGCCCTTGGAAGAGGCTCCGATGCCCAGTCGGTCCCACGTCAGGGTCGAGTAGCCATGCTCGTCAACTGCCCGCGCAACGTAGCTGTAGTTGTATCCGTTGTAGGACTGGTCCCAGTAACTTCGATCGAAGCCGATTCCATGGGTCATGATCTGCAGTTCCTTTCCCGGTCCAGCATCAGGCTGGCAGTAGGTGGCAGCAAGCTCATAGTTGCCCGAGATATTAGCAGACTGCTAGACGTAAGCTTGTGTTGTTGACATTGCACAGCATCACCTACACCCTCTTTGATCTGCTGAGCATACCCAGGCTCTCCCTGACGGGCCAGGTTGAGGATAAAGTTGGTCACCTCGATCTTGGTCAAGGGTGTCTCGAGGTCAAAGACGTCATTCTCAGAGGTGAGAGATACAGGGACTGTGATGTTGGTACACTTGCGCGCTGAAGCGGCAGCAATGAGAGTAAAGAAGGCCAATGGCTTGAACATGACGACGAATTGCTTTTTGAAGGCGTAATAAGCAAAGACATGGACAGTCCCAACAGAGAGCTAATTGCAGCACTTTATATAAAACATTGTCTCCGTGTATGTCTCAAGGCCAAATGACACAAATTACCTGCCATTGCCTATCCAAACGGTGAGAGCTTGCATCTGCTTCAGTTTGTCACATTTCCTCTGCAGAGAAAGCTCCTCGAGCTCCACATCATATAGCTACAAAGTCTGAGAGCCCTCGGCTTCCGCAGTCCGAACATTATCGGCCAGGGTCTAGTCCGCCAGCATCATGATAGCGAATCTGGTCCAGAGTGAGCAAAAGGACATTTGCTGTGCCGCTCAGGTCAAGTTCGCAACGGTGACGAGTAGATCGTAGTTTGCGGCGACATCAATGCTCAAGTGCGTCTAGTATCTCGACCAACCGGAGAATAGAAACCACGGACCCAACGGACGGGCAAGCTATTGAGATCTGCCCCCGGCAAAAGCACTTCCCGCAGACTAGTCCCGTCCTGACGAGGAAGTGTTACCTAGCTCTTGGTGACTTGACAGTTGTATCCATGACCGGTAAGAAGAGTATGATCCACTCGGTGTATGAGGATGTGCTCGCTATTGCAGCTCCTTGCTTGAGGTGCTGCATGTTTGCTGCAGAGCCTCTCGCCTGACATTGGGATTCTATTTGCTACCGGTCGATGCGGTGTTGTACGGCGCGGTAAGATCTGTGTCATGTATGACAAGAGATCCAGCGCAGGGAAGAGCCCTGAACTTACGATTCGACTCTAAGGCATTATGCAAGATAGACTATTCTATCAATAGCATGGATCAGAGCCGTCGATCTGCAATCTTATATACCATGTCATGTCATAGCGACTACAAGGAAGTGATATTCTCAGGCTGTCAGGTTGAAATATTGCAGCCTGAGTAATGATTTGTCATGCTGAATTTGGAATCTAAAGGCAAGGCTTTCTACGAAGTAGTTACCAAGAATTGCAAACCTGTGTCGTTGCACTGCATATAATCTCCCTTGCATTAAACAACTTTGCCCCAACTGAGACAAACACACCGTTGCAAGGCCTCTTTTTTTGTTCTAGTGCCGGAACAAACAAGACATGCAGCAGTTTATTGAGGCGTTTTCTTGCTTTTATCTTTGAACAGGGTCTGAATCACCAATATTATGAGACAATATGATGAGGCATGCATATAGCCCCCGCGATATCCTCTCAAGTAGCAGGCAGAGACAGAATTTCTGCGCCTTGTTTGCTTGGATGGAAACAAGACATCTCACTTTGGCCAAGATAATAGACGCTTGGATTAGAATCGGTCTGATTAAGACTGTCAAGCAGGCATTGGCCCATTCTGGCAAACTGTAGTCTCAACTGATATCATCCGTGCCTCTTACATCCTTGGCTGAGTCCATATGTTACAATGCCAGACACTTTAACAATCCATCTGCCAAAAATAATCGGTTCTAGTGAAGCTTTTAGTAAGTATTATCTCATTAATCTATAGAAACTACCCAAGAGTCTCCCCTTGCCGCAAATACAACCTCTCACAGCTCATCATTCGCATCCAGCTCACGCTGCAACTGCATAGCCATTCCCAACGCACTAAACCCTCCCATATGCATCGCCTGCAACGCACTCCTCATCATACTCGCCGCATCACCAAAGGCAAAGCATCCCTTGACGCTCGTCTCGTTCCACGGCGCCTCCACCTTGATATCCCCCGCAGGCGTCGTCTCCAGACCAAGCTGTTCCGCAAAGGGCGCTGACTGCACTACATTAGGGTGACTGACCACGAAGCCCTCTGTCTTGGATGAACCGTCCTCGAATGTGATGTTGACTTGTGGGCCGTCGTTGACGAGCTGGAAGGCTGTGATCTTGCGGTTGTCGTAGTGGACTTTGCTGCTCTGCACCTTGGAGCGCACACCTTCAATGAGGGACTCGTTTCCGTTGGTGTAGACTGTTACAGACTTGGAGAGACGCTTGGCCATGGGAGTTACGTGAGCCAGCATGTCGGGACCAGATAGTAAGCCGCCTGCAAAGACGCCTACTGAGTCGGCACCTCGCTCCTCGAAGCCATGGCAGTAAAGACAGTGGAAGCTTTAAAATGTTAGATCAATCTTCGAATCCGCGAAAGTAGGAGTTACTTACATGCCAAGTCCCCAGCAGTCGCGGTAGCCATTGGGCTGGTCGTCAAAGACATCTCTCACACCTGTTCCCAGGCCGAGTTTCCTTCCTTGGTACACGGTTCCTCTATCATCAACAGCTTCGAAAGTACCCTGTTCGGTCTTTCGAACGGTGGCTATTGTCGCAGACTTGAACTCGATGCTTTCATATCGAGCCTCAAGATCCTTCCGAGCCTTGGCACGAAATTGGGCGGGGTCGACGTGGTCGAAACCCACGACGTTATGCATGTGCTTTGTAGGAGCGTTTCTATAGACTCCAGAGTCGAGTACGACTGCTGAGTAGACTTGTCGTGCGAGGGCAGAGGCCATTGACAGACCACCAGGGCCGCCGCCGATGATGAGAACGTCATAGAGTTTTGTTGCCATTGTTATAGAGTTGTTTGTGATTGTAGATTGAAAGGGTCCAGTAAGTTAATTATGAATAATCTGCCTTTCTTGAAACTTCCTCATCCATAAGCTGACATGCGTTCTACTTATACCTTATCGCGGAGAGAATCAGAAAGGCTCCGACCGGAGACTTTGATTCGGTCATCCCGGTTCAAGGAAAGCAGGCGGAGTATATTTCAACAAATCGCCGAATCTAGTGAGAATTGGTTTCATCGACGGGTTTTGGTCAGTAATAAAAATCACCCAAAACATCAGCCTGTGGATGAGATCCGCGGGTCAAGAAGTGATGCAATGCCGGGACCTTTTCATTGCTCACTCTTGGGTAGTTGCAGACTAGTAAAACTAAACTTTGGCTCAGAATATAACATTTTTGCTTCAATTTGTAATGTCAAGTGTTTAAAGCAAACTGAATTGCAAATTTGTATCACTTTGCGGCAACACCAATGAGTGACAGCGTCGGCTGCAACACAGTACAGGTTAAATACAAGACGAATACAAAGAGCTACTTGAACACCCGCAAAGAGATCCAGACCCAATATACATCTTCAACTTTACATCACCAATCACAGGCACGGGTCATATTAGGCATCAATCAGTTGTTGTTCCAGAATCAAGTCTGAAGATTAATGTACATATATACTTGTCACTTATAAGAACAGAGGCCTATGTGCCGGGATATCTGTACATACATAATGAAACAAAACAGCGCTCTACAAGATATGCAAGCAGGTTGTAAATGGACGCTACCAAGCGCAATCCCAAGCCATCCTGGCTCTGCCGGCCGCGATGCTCAAGCAGCTCTTCCGAAACCGCGAGCACCAGCGATCCTTTCAAGCCAAGCAACCTAGAATTCCACCACCTTTTTCAACCCCCGTGTCATGACGCCCAACAGGAAGCGCTAGGTTTGTTTGAGGACCAGTCCGCGGTGAGGCTCTCCCACCGGATCTAATTCTCAGAATCCCGTCGGGGAGGGGTTGGATTCTGAGGCGGACCTGCTACGAGTCGTCACCTAGCACGACCCAGGCGTCCGAGGACGGGGTGGCTGCACTGTCTCGGAACTCCCGCTGCGAGGGGAGGTCGTCGAGCTCGCTGTCGGAAAAGCAATCGTAGTCTGAGAAAAGGTCGGAGACCAAATCGGGGGGCTGCGACGTGTCGACGTCGAAAGAAGGGTTTGAGCCGTCGAGCTCGTAAATCACCCGCAGGGGTGCAAAGGAGCGAGATGAGGGGCCAGTTGAGTCTGGAAGAGAGCCGTCGTCGGAGGGCTCGGAACTAGAAGAGAGGAGCTGGGCGATTGTGTGGTCGTTACCAAGGTCTGTGAAGGAGAGGTCGAGATGCAAAGGCTCGTTGAAGCTGAAGCTATGCGACTTCTTGTTCTTGCGCGAGCGCTTCGCAGGGCGGATCGAGTAGACGGGCTCCTCATGCTTGATACTGTCAAGCGTGAAGCCCTCACCACGATCCTGCTCATCGTCATATAGTAAGCCCATGCGGTAAAGCTCCGCAACCTCAGCATCCTCAGTCAGCGGCATCTGCCGCCCCAGATAAACATTCCCCTTTGCAGTAGAAGCATCGCGAAAAGCCTCCTCCCTTTCGAGGGTAGGCCTTCTCACGAGACGGAAGCGGTCGCTGGGCAGAGGGATCTTACTATGCGCAAGATCGCGGCCCTCGACCTCATCGGACGACCATCCAGAGCCGGGCTGTGGATGATTCCGGGCGATGCGGTTTCGGCGGACGTTTGTCCACCGTGGGTTTGCGCGCTGCAGGTTGCCAGAGGTGATCTCGTAGTGCAAGATGTGCTCTAGCTGAGGACGGCGCGCACCTCCAGAGCTGCTGGTGTCCTGTTGACCGCAGCGATAGCAGTGCGAGCCCCCGTAGTTGGAAGTCGTACAGGGAAGACCTGTATCGCGACAGAGGCTGGAGCCTTTGTACTGGGCCTGGCGCTTGGCTGTTGCGCGGACAAAGTGGTTGCGGGAGGTGTGAGCGCGGGTCTTTGTCTGGCTGGGGGCGCTGATAGGAAAGTGTTTGGCAGCTGGAAGATCTCCAGTGCTGTTGAGGATCGTATCCATGATGGAGGGCGATTCGGTCTGTATTATACTATAAGAGAGAGGATGAGTGTGTTGCGTGCTAGAGTGCGTCAACGATGGCGCAAATGGTGTCTAGGACTTTGCAAGACGTTGCGTGCTTGACACTAAAGGGCGCGCAACAAGGCGTCTTTTCTTGACAAGCAAAAGAATATGAAAGAGGCAGCTGGAACACACTCGAGGGAGGAGGCTGGCATTAATATTATACTTGTATCATGTCATCCGGGGGCGTATTGGTGCGAGGCTATCATGATTGGCCGCCGGAAGAGTCATCTGGGCGTTGGATGGCGTACAGTACAGGCCTGGCTAGGCCGAGGCAGCACTCATCACTCACTTCGCTTTCACTCGGCTGCCTTTGTTGGGTTGACGTGACTCACTGTGTGCTTGGCCCGGGCCATGTCTCATCTCGCCTGCGAGCAGCCAATGCTGAAGCTGAAGCTGAACAGTGGCGCAGCTTTCTTTATCTGCTGTGCTGTGTCTCCGTCTCCGGTCTAGTTTACAGACGGTTGACGAATTGCAGAGACGCTCTTTACACCCACGAGGTGCTATTGATAGGGCGATAAGCAAGTTTCCAATCTTGGGGTTTCATCAACTCGCCCTATCGATGAGGCGCATGATGTCGACGGTTGTGGGTGCATCATGGAGAGGCCGTTGCCTGTGAAGCCACCCTGTGACTGTTTGAAAGAGACATTCTTATTGGTTGCTAAGCATGGGGGTTTGGCGTTGGAACCTGGGGTGGCTCACGCGCCGTCATGACGATAAGCAAAAGAGGGTGTCGTCATTTCAGTAAGCGTATGTATCGTCTCTGCTAATCACCGTGGAGAGATACTTTGGACCGCCTAGAACAAAGCCTTGTCGTCTTCTACCAGGGTTCTATTCTTCATTCAAGAGTCATGGCCGGATGACCCTGCCAACCAGGCTTCAGCATGGATCAAGTCAAGGAACTGAACAAAGCCTGAGGAAGCGACTTTTGAAACAAGCAAGGCAGAGATGGTGATGTATTCATTGTCATTACTGGCCATGTTCTGTTACAGTAGGACTTGCGTGACGCATCGTTACAGTGCTTGGTCAAAGTCTACTGTTCTCGGCCGTTCACCGAAGTACTACAACCCCAACAAATGATGGAGAGTTGTTTCTGCTTCAATCGAGTATCTAGATGATAGACGATAGGCAGTGTGTGATAAGAGATCCCAATGAACGATGCCGTGCTGATAAGGAACCGGCTGCTTCCGGCTCCAGTGGACTACCTAGGACAAGGATATTTCGGAATGATCAGAATGCAACATCATACCAACTCCAACAGGTATTGCAACCCTTGTGCTGGTAAATATTGATTACAATGCAGAGCATAGGTAATCTGTAGATTTAATGCATTCCATTTCTTCTCCCGACATAATAACACAAAATCACAGAATAGCATAGGGTAGGTGACAGTCAATACTACGAGCAACAGCAGACATGACAGTATCACGACTCAATCCAACCCAGATTCATCGTGGCTTATGATTAAACCAATCACTCTTACTCTCCCAACTTCACATCAAACCCGTCTAGATACCTCTTCACATCCAAAACATCAATCCCCCTCTCCACATTCACAGTCCCCTCCTTATCCCACGCAACCCCCCGCCCCTGCGCAAACGTATCTCTATACTTGACCATGGTGCTCGCATCCTCCTCCATCTGCCGCCGCAGCTCCTCAAGATCCCAAACTTCTCGCCTAAACCGCGTCTCAAACCTCTCGTCCAGCACATTCGCTAGTCCTCCGTACGTGATGGTGTCGCCCGCCGTGTAAACAACCTGTCTCGCAATGCCTCTCGGATCAAGCACCACATCCGCCGTCACACGCCCGATATCAACCGGCGCCGTAACCGTGATGCTGTTTTCCCAGCTCCCCAGCGCCCGAACCGTCTTGGTCTTGAAGTCGACGACGCCGAAATCCGCCAGGAACAGGAAACTCATAAACAGCCCCGTCGACACAATCGTCCAGTCGACATCGTCTTGCCCCCTCAGACGCTGCCGCACCTCCAGCTGCTCATCAAAGAGACTCTGGGAGCTGTTTTGCCCAATGACGTCGTAGTCCATGCCAAACTGCCACGGGAAGAAGCGCGCAACCTTGGCCTCGAGCACTGCATCGAGAAGCTTGAGCTGCGTGCCCGACGGGAGGCCCATGCCGTTGCACGACACGACGACGTCGTACTTGCGGAACATGCCCGCCAGCTCCGCCACGCTCGCGCTCACCACGTCGGCAGCTTCAGTGCCCGCGCCGAGGGCCCGGATGCGCTGGACGAGCTTCTTCTTTTCCGGAGCCGCGGTGTCGAGCGTCGCCTGGCGCACCAGCGCTGCGATGCGCGTCTGGTCCTGCTGCCGCTTGGGATGTCGCGCGAGCGCCTCGAGGACGCTGAGCCCGAGCTCTCCGGCGCCGAGGACGAGGATGCTCTGGGGGGTGGGAGTCGTCATTGTGGTTGGGTCGTTGAGACGGTCGAGGGCTTTCAGGTTCTCGATTGAGAGTTTGAGAGGCGTTTCTTGGCCCTGAGCTGTCATGCTAGAGGCTGGTTCCCTTTATATTTAGGCTACAGATAGCTTATTTGTACTTCATTACGTCTGCGCTTTTGGAATCCGTCCGTACCCAGGGCAGAGAAAGCCATCATCGCATGACATCGCTGTCTGCATGGTCCCGGATCTACATCTTGGCGGACCCCTCTTACACCTGGACGAATGAGCTTGCTCTTGAGTGAGCTGCCTTGGAAGAGCTCTTTATCTGCATGTCAGCTTGCTATAAACTCCGTCTTATTAATAACCCATCTTCCAGAGGAGATATCGCTGTAATCCCCTCTATATGCAGGGTAGTATTCGCTTACAAGACTGTCAGCCAAAGAAACAAGGTTAAACTGTCCCGGGCTCTGACCCCACTTCGGAGCAAACTCCGGCTCGAGTTCCGGCCCGGACTTAAAAGTAATCAAATTCCAACGTCAAGCCCATTTCTAAGCCATGGCTGCAGGACAGGGGTGAACTTGACACATGCGGAATCAATGCAGGGTCTATCCGAGTTTATTTGTTTCTATCCATTATACCCAGAAATGCAATAAGGACAAAAATGGCCTGGTCGTATTATCAAACTTTCAGCGACTCTACGTATATTGAAAGTAGGCCCAGAACGCCCTCGCTTCCCAATGCAAACAAACAATGCAATCCGAGAAATGACATGACTCTTTGTGAACCACACAATTAACAAACAAGACAATAGTCTTATGATTTTACCGTAACCTTGTTGGCAAACCCAACTCGCATTCCTTTGAGGTCAAACACCACAAACTGCGCCTTGAGGAGAATGTCTCCCAAGATGGCAAAACCGATGCCGTCGGAGCTCTGAATGCCGCCATAGCAAGTGTTGGTGGTGAGGCGGCCATAGTTCATGTAGTGCCCGGGAACTCTGCCTCGGTACTGGCCAAAGCCAAAGTAGAACGTAGGCAACGTGGACGAGCAAGGGAAGACCCAGACGCCGTAATCATCGTCGATCTTGGCACCCTTGACCTTGCGCCAGTATTGGTTGGTGATGTGGCTAGGCAGAAGCAGCAGTGTTGTGCCTGTGTCGACAATGGCCGAGAAGTTGTACTTGTGCCACGGCGCGCCCTTGCCGTTTCGGTATCCCTCAATATTCAACTGCCACCAAGGGCTGCCCTTGGTAACTTTGGCAAAACGTATAGAGCCGTAGTACTCACCC
Organism: Fusarium sp. NRRL 66739; assembly: GCA_021655895.1. Taxonomy (NCBI): domain Eukaryota; kingdom Fungi; phylum Ascomycota; class Sordariomycetes; order Hypocreales; family Nectriaceae; genus Fusarium; species Fusarium sp. NRRL 66739. The sequence goes on along the minus strand of JAJJWO010000646.1, from coordinate 30,643 downwards.
TGGTTGATGTAGCCGAAATTGTAGTTACCAGCCGAGCCCTTCTTCAGGTTGGCGGTAAAGACCGGCACCTGTAGGTTGTTCTGGACGTTCTGAAAGTATGTTCTTTGAGGCTTTGGTCGGACAGTGTTGAGATTTGACATGGCTAGACCCATAATGCCATGAGCAAACTTGTCAGAAGCAATACCTTCTGACACCTCAACAGCAGACTGCACAGCCTGCTTGTTGACCCATGTGTTGCCGACTTGGACCTTGTCTACATAGACGATACCACTGGCACCAGTACCATCGCCATACTTGATGCTCCAGGTCTGACCGCTGTATCGTTTACTTGTCTTAGACTTGTCCGGCCTGTAGAGGATGTGACCAGCCTGGTCAGGCTGGTAGGTGTCTGTGGAAAAGACCCAACTGCGCATAGTGTTAGACCAGAGCTGGACCAAACGGATTCAGAGAGGGAACTTTCAGGTCAGATGAGCCGGTATCAAAATTCAAGTAGGTAAGCTGAGCTGGAGTACCGATCTTGACTGGGACTACATATTGTGAATCGTAGTACTGAGGAGGTGTAGCTGAGGCTGTGCCCTTCATTCCTGGGGAAAGGTTAGTCGTTGATATTTGTAGCTTGACGCGGTTTCAAAACTCACCAAGCTTGTTCTTGATTATGGCAGCCTGCTTGTTGGCAACCTTCTGGAGCTTCTGGGGCAATGGCTTGTGGTACTTGTTGAAGGCCTGGATGAGGGCCACTTCTGCATGGGGTTGCTTGTAGCCTTTATTGGACATCATGTCCAGCTTGAACTTCTTTCCGTCAGATCGAGGACGGAGATGAGAGTTATCCTCCTCAGAACTATCGACATCAACAGCCCGACCAATGAGTCGGCTATGGTCGGTATCAGACCGTCCTTGTAGCCAGTTAGGGTCATCGTCCTCGTAAATCTCCTCGATATCGTGATCATCTCTGGCTGCAGGAACGCTGCTGACGCAGCCGGCTAGTAGAAGAAGAGAAACCGTGCTGAATTTCATCGTGAATGTGATTGGTGAGAGATTCTGTGATTCTGACAAAGACGAGGCGAGAGAAGTTGGGGGCCCGGAGCCCTATATTTCAAGACAACTGAGGAGCAGGTGGTGTTGGATAGGAGAGGCGGATCGCGATACCGGATCGAGGATACAGCCATTTTCCAGGCACTTCGAGATCCCTAGCATGGTATTCTGGGCAAGCCTGGAGCTAATTGAAGCCATCTAAGAGAGCTTAATAAGGAATGTGGCCCGTGTAGAGGATGGTTTTGGGTGGAATGCTCCTGGATCGAGTATAGCACCATGGGCATCTGCATTCCGAGGCCATGGAGCTAGGCATTATTGAATTTAGGATGGATGCCACGCCCACGGGAATGTAGCCATGTCCGTCCTTGGTTCCTGGTTCCTGCGTCTGATTTGCCTGTTTAGTTGTCAAGATTTGAGTCCTGACGTTGGAGTGACACACGATTGTCAGGGTCCTGTGTTTGTCGGCGCCGAGTGACACGGACGATGGTTGATTCACCATGCCATGTGTAGTGATTGGCACTCAAAATAACGAGAGGACCCTTTGTAGATCCCAAGGCCTGGAATTGATATTGTTGCTTCTCCAAGCTTGGCATATACGCCCAGCTTCGTACATGCGTTAATTTGTGCACCCATTGTAGGTAGTGATGGTGTCTGTTCCTTGTCGTCTTTTCCCTACTATCATAGACCGTAGACCATCATGCCTAGTTTGCAGACTGTCGACCCTAGCTTGCAAGCTGTAACCGCCGGGCCACATCATGGCACGATGCTTGCAGTACTCCGGCCGATAGCTTCTTGGTGGCGCCAGCTTAACATGGTCAAGGCTCGAGCTGCCAGATACAGTAATGCGCTGACTCAATCTCGCGATGCTAGCGGTGGTGGAGTTGCAACGCTGAGCCGCCGCTTGGCTCTGGGGAGAATGCTCCGAAGATAGAAAGTGGCTGGCCAGTATTTGGGAAGGGCTCGGTTCATTCCGCCTTGAGGCTCTTTACTTTTCTGTCACTTCTATTTTTGTTGATTGTGACTGCAACACCAAGAGAAACAATCACCACCTTGTGGGATGCTGCACTGTAAGGACAAGATGATGTAAAATGATAATCGATGGGTCATTCATTATCATCCACCCAATGACTCCCACCATTCAATTACCCCTCCATGACTCACCAAAATACAGCGAGTGACTCCACTGAAAGTCCCTAAAAAGCCTGCAGCCAGATAAGATAACGGTCTTGAACCCCGCGACAACTTCTAAAGTTGCACAAAAAATTCCACAACGCCTCCTACACTCGAATTTGTTCATCGCCAAGATACCTTCACTCCTGCCTCTTACTGCATCACATTGCAGTAAATCACTAGCAATGGACCCCTCGGGAGGAGACTCACCCGCTGCTCCTCACCAGCCACCCTACACCTACACGGCAAACCAGGGCTACGAGCAGACAGAGGAAATACCCCGCCAACTACAATCCCAGAGTGAAGGCCCTGCGCCCGAAGCCCAGGAAGACGACAACGACTTTGACGACATTTTTGAAGATGATCAAGACTTTGACGAAAAGGACTGGTCTGCCGATGGAGGCGATCTGACGAAATCCTACAACCGACAGCGAAATGCTCAAGACGGCGCCGTCCTCCCTCGCTCCAACCAGCAAAAGCCTACAGCAAACACCTTTGCCAGCGTCGACGACCAAGTATCCGCCCTCTCCAAGCACGCTGCCAAGATCCGCCTCGACTCTGTCAAGCAAGATGCCGAAAAAGACAAGGACAAGGCCGACCGCGCCACCAGCGAGCAGGTCCTCGACCAGCGCACCCGCATGATCCTCCTCCAGATGATCAACCGCGGTTCCGTCAGCGAGGTCCACGGAGCCATCAGTACCGGAAAGGAAGCAAACGTCTATGGCGCCGTCCTGCATGATGATCAAACAGGCGAGACCATCCAGCGGGCCATCAAGGTCTACAAGACAGCTATTCTGAGTTTCAAGGACAGAGAGCGTTACATCACTGGTGAACACCGTTTCAAGAGTGGCTTTGACAAGGGAAATAACCGCAAGATGGTTAAACTTTGGGCGGAGAAGGAATTCCGCAACCTGCGAAGGATCTACAACGCCGGTATCCCCTGCCCTGAGCCTATTAGCCTCAAGCTTCACGTCCTCGTCATGGGCTTCCTTGGTGACCGAAAGGGCTGGGCCTATCCTCGCCTCCGTGACGCGAGTCTGACGGGAGACGATATCGACCAGCAGTGGCATAAGCTTTACGTCCAGCTCCTGGGCATCATGCGCCGCATCTACCAGGTCTGTCGTCTTGTGCACGCTGATCTGAGCGAGTACAACATTCTCTACCACAAAGAGAAGCTTTACATCATCGACGTGTCGCAGAGTGTGGAGCCTGACCATCCCCGGTCGCTCGAGTTTCTGCGCATGGATATCAAGAACGTTGGCGATTTCTTCCGCCGCAAGGGCGTTGATACGCTCGCTGACCGCGCCATCTTCAACTTCATCACAGCCCCCGATGGCCCGGTGGAGGAGCCTGAGATGGCCAAGACGGTCGAGACTCTATACGAGACTCGGGCAGATGCTACAAGTGATGACCACGCTGCCCAGCTAGAAGTTGACAACGAGGTGTTCCGAAACCAGTACATTCCTCAGACATTAGAGCAGGTCTACGATATTGAAAAGGATGCTCAAAAGGTGACACAAGGAGAAGGAAATGATCTCGTCTACAGCAATCTGCTGCCGGACCAAGTCATTGCCCCTAAAAAGACTGACGGTGAAGATGGCGACGAGGAGCAGACTTCCACCTCTGACTCTGACGGTGAAGGTGCATCTCTATCTGATGACGACTCACAAGACGAAGGCGACTTCGAAAAGGGCCGTCCTCGTGGCCGTCGCTTCGAAGACAAGGATGAGAAGAAGGTTTGTATCTCCAGCTCCGTCATATCTTGACGACCAAAACAAACTTACACTTTCACCAGGCCCACAAGCAAGCCGTCAAGGAAGCTAAGCGCGAGAAGCGCAAGGATAAGATGCCCAAACACCTCAAGAAGAAGATAGTCGCCAGCTCCTCCCGACGTAAGAAGTAAGCTATCTCTCCTGGGCGAATTTAGGGCTGCCCCCCCTGCCGAAGGACGCGGGGCCGACGGCCGTTGTGTCGAGACGCAGGGACCAGAAACAGGGTTCAAGCCCCTGAGATGCCAACATAAAAGCTTATATGACGACCCCCTTTCTCTCCTCGCCTGATGGGCGCGTTTGCCCAACGCACCTGCGGCGCACCTGTTGTCCATTTGCAATCGAATGATGAAAGCCTTGATTCGTCGCACCGGAGAGCCTCCGGCCGAGACGGTTTAGCAATTTGTGTAACCTCCGGCCTTGGCTTCTCCCCCAGGTGCGATCTGAACGCTCTCCGTCAACTTGGCGCTGCGTTTTGAACGATCAAAGAGAGCTCTGACGATTTGCCTCCCCCATCTTTTGGCGACGGCTCCCTCTTGGCATAGGCGGGAGGGAATGCGGGCTCGCCCGGACCGGTCCAGAGTTGTGACAGCTCCGGATGAAGCTCTTCAGTTGAAAGCTTGTGGAATTAGATAACAGGCTTTTGATGCTTGATACAGAGGATACGGCAGAGATTAGAGAAAAGAAGAATCACAATATGAATATTATGGAATGCCTTGTTCTGTCAGACTCAAATAAAAGTAAAATGCCCTTTCCGAAACCGTTCGTACCGTGGCGCCAATATGCCTTCTTGAATACACGTAATCTTTCCATGCTCAGCTAGATCCATAACAAATTCTCGGATCCGACACTAACTCTACAAGAACGCGGGAGGCCTGAAGCCCCACGGAAATTCCCAAACACGCAGGTGATGCTGCAAAACAGGGCTAGTTCATACACTCTTTTCGCTCAGACTTAGAAGTAAAACTGTTGCTGGGGCTGGCCCGGTGGCGGCTGGGCCAGGAAGTCAAAGTTCAACGAGTCCATTCCCGTGTTCCACGGGTCCGGCGATTCTGGGTGACGAGTCAGTTTTCTGGGGACGGCACGAGAGCGGGAGGAGAGGAAAACATACCACCCCAGATGGACTCGTAGAGGTCCAGAGGAGCCATATACTGCGTAGGATCGACGGCCATGGCGTTCATGCTGTCGAGATTAAGGTTACCATTGGCCTGCATCTGTTGACCATAGGGGAGTCTGGTGAGAGTTGACGTTTAGAAACGGGTTCACAATCAGGGTGGGACGGGACGACAAAGGAGAATCTAGTATACTAACCCAGCAAAGTCTTGGATGGATGCACCTCCGTTTTGCATCTCAGCCATGGCGAGGGCGGCGTCTTCCCGGGGGTCAGCGCTCTGCGAGACGTTGCGATACATTGAATTACCAGATCCGGGGATCTGGCCCCCGGCTCCAAAGGGGAACTGTGGCGTCCTGCTCCCGCTGCCAGCGGCGGAGATGTCGCCTTCCTTCTTGAGGTGAGAGGGGACGATGCTGCCGTGGTCGTAGATGTTCTTGAGGGCTGTCAGGGCTCGGTAGAGTGGTCCGGAGAGCTCAATGTCCTTGTCGGTGGTTACGACATGCGGTTCCGGGGAGGTGACTTCCTTTGCCGCGGTGGCGGAGAGGGCTGCGATGAGGTCGCCCTGCAACTGCCGGACCTCTGGATCCGTCTTTGTCTCGCAAAGTATGCCGAGCAGCAGTGCCGATGAGAGGCCGTGGTAGGTGAAGGCCCAGCTACGCGTGGGGATGGCTGACAGCTGGTGCATGGCCAGAAACATACGGACGGTTTCGGTTAGGTTGTCTTTGCAGCGATCTGCTAGCGTCTTTCGCTGCTCAGGTTCAAAGTCGCTGTCTTTGCGGAGTGCTGGACGGCACGCAACCGAGATGACAAATGACGTGTGGAGGCGAATGGCATAATGTTGTAGACGGTCCAGCGCTGTCTTGCAGTTCTCCTTGACTCTAAGCTGTGGTGCGGTGCGGCTGCGAAGCGTCTCTACGGCTTCGCAGTCTTCGACGATCTGAGTGTACGTCGCATTCACCATATCGTCGGGATTCAGACGACGAGAAATGATCTCCATGAGATGATACATGGTCTCGAGGTATGAGTAGTTGCCGCTTGGAGTGGGCGACATGACAGGAATAGGACAACAAGGGAAGTTGGTCATCGGAGACCTGACACATCATTAGAGGCGAGTCGCTTGAATTTGGCGCTCGCAACTCACCTGTCGAAAGATAGCGACGTCAAGGTATCGTGCCATACACAACTCCACCATAACCTCCTTCGAACCATTTCTTTGGATTGCGTATTCGGGGGTGTGCAGTCTCGACTTTCGTTGCGTGGTGTCCTGTGTAGACCCAGAGATTGGGCGAGGCGACATGTCAACCCCATCAGCGCCCATGAGGCCTCAGCTTTCATATCATTTAGGAGAACAAAACATGTAAGGAGAAGCGCTTGAATCGAATCAAAAGAAGGTCTATGATACGTTAGCCTGGGATCTGTAGTCAAAGTTGCAAGCAGACGCTACCGAAGAAGAAAATTGCCGAGTCGGAGGAAGTGGAAGGATATTTGCATGTATCGCTGCGAATCTCGAGTGCGGATGTGGTAGGGAGATTCGTGGTACTGGGAGCCAACGGCCAGGACAGCAAAGAGAATTGCTAGCCATGATGCTGTGACTGGTTTGGTGGACTTGATGCCGCTGGTGGCACTTCGTGAACGATCTTCGAGATAGACCATGAGCTTGCTCTCGAGGTCGTCGATATCCATGACAAATCCCCAGAACGGCTGCGGTATTTCCTTGTACGCCCGGAACAACCTTGATAAGTCAGTATTACAAGCCATTGCCATTGCTGGGCACAAAACACTCACGTCATTACCTCGCGGTCCGAGGGCAATTCATTAGAGATATCCCGTGTCATGCGCTGGAGGTGCTGGGCCGACATAAGCGGGAACGGCGCCGACGTGTCCAAACCGAGAATGGAACGCATGTCTTGTCGAATATCAAGACTCTCGCCCTTGTGAACTGGTGAAGACTGCTCGCGCAGCAAGGCAGGAATACTGTTCTGCCCGAGATAACGGTCTGCCGCAGCTTCTGGCGGCTCGTCAATGCCCTCTGTGGTGGTTTATTAGCCTGGTGGTCTGATCATGCGACACTGACTGCACATACCGAGCGTGCGAGGCCAGCTGTCCTGTCGCTCAGCCTTTCGAACTACAACTTCCTCACGAGGCCCTTCTGTGAAAGAAAGCGTCCTCTTGCGATTGTTGTTGCTTTGACTGGATTCTGAAGGCGCAGCCGATACAGACAGCTTTGCCGTTGATGAGCGGTTGGGCTTATACGAGCATAGCCGAGGATGCTCTCTCTTGACACAGTTTTCACACGGTTGCTTGTTGTCGCACTTGACTTTGCGCTGGCGACAGGGCCAGCAGGCGGTACCTGGCGTGCGTATCAGCGACAGCGATTCCAAGATGAAGCTATTCGCATTGTCCCTTACCGTAGCGAACTTTGCGATGAGAGTGTATGATTCGATTGGCCTCCTCCGGGGTCAAGTCATCGACAGCTACCCGCTCGTCTGGACTGGGGTTCTCAGTCATGTTTAAGCGGGTTTGGGCTCTGGATCGAGCCGTGGAGCCAAACAGACGTCGCGACGACACTGACGAAGCAATGTTTTGATAGCAGATGAGGGTTTACGAATGCCGAACTCCGAGAGTCTCGCGGGAGAAGAAGCGAGGATGCGACCGTGGTGGCGGGGCCGGTTCGGCTTTCAATTAACGGTGCAGCAGATGGGCGCCTTCTTATTGGTCTGGTGGCGAGCGGGGAAAGAAAGCACGAGACCGGTTCAGGAGCCGACCTCCGAAGTTTCCGGATAAATAACGGCCGTGTCCCGTGCAATATTGGATTGCCTAGTTCCTATCAACTTGCTGCTACGAGGTGCCAGAAAGAGAGACAACACCATGAAGGATGAATGGTTGCTTCATTCTGGGCATCCTACCTCTTACATTGATCAACATCAGTCACACTACAACTAATCAAAGCATCGTTATTTACTATCTCCGTCATGTTTCGCTCTTTCTCACGTGGTTTTGCACTGCGCTGCGCGTGGGGGGATTACCCATTCACTGCCTGTCTCAAGTACTTTCACCGTTCTCCAACATCTGGGATCCGCCATGGGCCCCTGTCCAATCACCATCTTTTTGTGATACCGAAATTGTTCTTGCATTGCGTCGCACTGAGCTTTGAGGCTGCGACTGTTGACTGAGATAGACTGACTCTTGCAGGGCTAGCGCTTGGAGGGGAGACTGAGAGATCTATCTCCAATATCGCTCGTTCAATGCGCGTTGACCTGACTGACCCAATTTAGGCTTCACAAACCAAACACAAACACCTAACCGTTACAATCGTTGAAACGTCGCAGCCGTTGCTATCTACATTTTGATTGACTTTTGGCTCGCTGCTGGCGCCGGTTGCCATGTCAGCTAACTTTGGCTCTGCCTCTGCCTCTGCCTCCGCATCAGCCAGAAAGCTACAGGCCAAAGACGAACTTGATCGCACAATCCGCGCGCTCAGCTCTGATTTCCAGCTTCAGCTCCAGATTCCCGACCCAACTCTGTCGCCCAGTAAGCGCCGGCTACAGCGTCGCACCGAGGACCAGGAACGATGCGATGCCATCTACCGACGCGCGCACTATCTCAAGTTCAAGGACCCCAACCGCCTCTCGATATGCCTTACCCGCTTCCGCGAGCAAGCAGACGACCACCTCAAGCATTGGATCCAAAAGCCCCACGCTGACCCTGACACGACCCCGAGCAAGTCCTCCTTCCATGACCCACATCGTTCCCGCTTGACCTCGCAGGAACGGGCCGAGCTCCAGGTCTTTCTGCTACGTCTGCTGAAGGATGACAACATCGCGAGCCAGCAGCGCTCGAGGTATTCAAAGCGCACGTCTGACGAGTTTCCTGATCCTACTGCAAAACGCTCTAGAAACTCGTTCGATGGCCCTGGCGCATGTGACAGTGTCGACGACATTCCAGTCCGATCCTCAGCATCGGCCTCATTCTCGAATAGTCGGCCTGCGGGTCGGCCCGCACGCGGCGCAGGTACCGCCGCTTCCTTCTCCGGTGTCGTCAACACCAACACATCCTTTTCAAATACACAGCCTCTATCTTTTGGAGCAAGATCTTTCAACTCGAGCAAGGTCTCGCTGGCCCCTACTGTCTTTTCTGCTACTACAAACGACTATGCTGCCAGTACACAAGCAACTGCCATCACAGAACGTTCCTTCAAAGAACCCCGAACTTCCCTCAAGGGCTCACGGACCTCGTTCAATGACCCCCAAACCTCATTCCGAGATCTCCAGGCTCCCTTCTCTCAAAGGATACGACAATTCGAATACAAACCGCCAAGTGAGGTCATTCGCAATGACTGTGATCCCCAGAAACCATCTTCTTTTCACCAGGATGACCAAGGACCGCCTGAGCCTATCGACGAGCCTATGCTCCCGGCCCAGATGGCTCATCAGGCGCCTATACGAACTCAGCCTCTTGCCGTCAAACGCAGAGAGCCAATCCTATCGAGCAGTCCTGCCACAGCCTATTCCAGCCTCCCAGAAACGGCCGAGCTAGAGACGTTACTTCTCGATGCTCAGAATCTCGACCCCAACCCTAACCCTTTTGGCCCACAGCCACGCTTATGTGCGCTGGAAAAGCGGTTGAAGAATGTTTGGCCAAAGTTCCCCATTCCTGGGCTGAACCAAGCGCCACTGATCATCTTGTGGGAACTTACACGTGCTGCACTTCATTGTCGCGTAGACTTGTCTGAATGGGATCTCGAGTACAAGCCTGTAGAAGCCTGGCATAATCAAACCAAATTTCGTGGCCAAGTCCTCAATCACCGGCTCTTTGTTGGCCAAGGCCTACCTCCGGCGTGTGATCGTGCGGTATGGGATGCAGCCTTTGGAACTTTTGCTTCTCAAGACAAAACTATTGTTCTTGCTGCGGAATTTATATATAATACAGATGACTCTGGTCCGCTGTACAAAGTCAAGCTTCGTCCTCCTCATTTTGAGCTTGGATATCGACTAGCTCGTCGTTTTGGGGCTGACCGTTTCCTGGAAATCACCATACCGTCGCCTACCTCTAGGGACGCTCCAGACGTTGTCAAGCATGACGAGCAGGGTCCGAACAAAATTATCAAATGGCTAACTGAAAACGCCCATTACTTTGTTGGTCGTTCATGGGCACAATTTTATACTCGCGAGGCCAAGAAGACGGCCAAGGATACCCTGCCTCCTTATAAGACGATTACCATTATGCAAGAACGTCTCTTCTTCTTTGCAACTGATGGCATCAACTTTCGTCTTCCCGACCATCAATTCCCTCCGGTTGAAGAAGCAATATCCTTGGCGCATCGCACAAAGATGCGACGCTGCGATCTCTTGAACTGGGCTATTGGCATCGAGGATAATGCTTCGCAGCCTGTACCGAAACTGTTCTCACGACTTGCCCTAAGTGAGTTCCTTCAGTATATCTCCATGATTCGACTAATTTCCGGGTCCAGGCCTAAGCAAAACTTGTCCAACAATAGTTCTTGAGCCGCATCAATTCCGGCATCGCGACACCATGCTGGGGTTTCACAAATACATGAATAACAACGACAAAAAAGAGCAGAAGGATATGGGTGATGGCATCGGTAGAATGTCTCGCAGCCTGGCACGCAGAATAGCCACCCACTTGGGCCTTTTGGAAACCCCATGCGCATTCCAAGCCCGTATCGGCAGTGCAAAGGGGATGTGGATTGTCGACGTCCACGACGACGGCCTGGATGAGGACGATTGGATCGAGACGTACCCCTCCCAGCGCAAATGGAACTGCGACTTTCAAGATGTTCATCACCGAACATTTGAAGTTCGGGAATGGTCAAGAGAGCTGAGATCTGCGGCCCTCAACACGCAGTTCATCCCAGTACTGGAGGCACAGGCTCCCATTCCTCATCGTATGCGGGCAACAATAGCCAACCATTTGGCTAACGGTCTTCGAGAGGAAATTGGGGGCCAACTTGCTGCCATGACACATCCTACGAATCTTCGTGGCTGGACTCATTGCGGATTCGATCGCTCAACTTTGGGTCCTGTCCCATTTCTCGGTGCGTTGCCAGAACGAGAGGAAGACGTCATCTCGTACATGCTTGATGCTGGTTTTGATGCAACCAAATGCCGATACCTAAGGGATATTGTGTGGAATACTCAGAAGAGACGGGCGGAACAGCTCAAGGCAAAGATGAACATCAAGATCCCACGGTCGACGTATGCGTTCATGGTGGTGGACTTTACAGGGACGCTGGAAGAAGGCGAGGTGCAACTTGCGTTTTCTTCAAAATTTCAGGCTGAAGGCGAGTCAGACACGTTGCTGGATGGCATCGACATCTTGGTAGCTCGAGCGCCAGCCCATTTTGTCAGCGATGTGCAAAAGGTCAAGGCTGTTTTCAGACCAAATCTCAAACGGCTGAAGGATGTGGTTGTGTTCTCGTCCAAGGGCAAAGCTCCGTTGGCCGACATGCTCTCCGGTGGTGATTACGACGGTGACCTGGCCTGGGTTTGCTGGGATCCGGACATTGTGGGCAATTTCACCAATGCAGCAAAGCCCATTGAACCAGATCTAATCGGACAAGGATACCTTCGAAAGTCCAACCCAAGTTTCCAGTCGATCCTAAACACAAGCCCTGACGTCGACAGCGCATGTACAGACTTTCTACGTTCGGCGATCTCTTTTAGCATGCAGCAAAGCTACCTAGGCATAGCTACCAAGTTTAAAGAGAAGCTCTGCTATCTCGAAAGAGGAGTCAACAGTGAGCGAGCTGTTGCTTTGAGCACGTTGGTCAGTCTCTTGGTAGATCAGGCCAAGCAAGGCTTGCTATTTAGCCGCCAAGACTATGACAGGTTAAAATGCGACATGAAGATGAAAGGCAAAGATCCAGAGTATGAGAACGAGAGAAGTTCTCGCTATAGAGGAAGGGATGGCTTTGTTCATATCCTCGACTTTCTCAAGTTTGAGGTTGCTGAACACACAATTGGAGATGTACTGAAGCAGTTTTATGATGCACTCCACGGTAAAAGCGTCCAGGTCCATGCGTGGGATAAGGATCTGACTCGACTTTGCGATGAATTTGAGAGCCAGCGGGATGGTTCAAGGATCATCGGCAGACTTATGACCGCCCTTCATGCACACATTGAAGATATCACCAAGGAATGGAAGCGCTCTTCAGCTGCAAGCAAAACCGATAGCATGAACAACGAATACGGTGCCATGATCAGAGAGATGCATCAAAAATGGTCCTCGTTCCAGCCCCCGCCTGAACTGATGTCGTCGCGACAAGTCAAGCCGCTCCTCGATCCCTGGAACGGGGACCCGACACTGAGCAAGTGGGAGCTTCTCAAAGCCTCTACCATGTTCAAGCTAAGCTACAACAACTGCTACTTTATGCTATGGCGTCTTTCAGGCCAACAGCTCGCGTGGATAAAGGCAATGATGTCTCGTGAGGGATCCGACGTGAGCGCTGTCGCTGTGACGGCCGAGATGTGGAGCATTCTACGGCCGGACAACAAGCGCATTGCTGCGCTCAACGCGCGAAGGCAGCTTGGTCACGACAATGAGAGTCTGGCTGCTTTGGAGGAGGTGATCGAGTACGATGAGAACGGAACGCAGATTGACGATGCCTAGAGGCGCACCAACTCGGACAGTTCGACGCTCTCGAATGCTGGTTCTTTTCGGAGCTGGGACTCTTGATTATAGATATCGAGAAGAAGGTTGGATCCAGAGACGGCAGAAGCGCTAAAATTTGGACACGCCGTGTGCTGGTCTGCAGATGTCTTGATGCTGAGACGAGGCTCAGTTATAGTTTCCACGCGTGGCGTTGGATATGGGGTTGTATTTGCTTTGAACTTGTTGGCTGATACCCTGGTATGTTGTAATACATACATCTACAGTTCATTCTGGTTCCTTGCAGTGATTAATTCTAAATGTCATGTTCGGTCTAGGGGTGTTGAAAGGTTGTATATGTTGTTGCAATCGATTAAAAGGTCAATCCATTGATGGTATTTGAGAACGTATCAACAAATTTTGATAATGTATTAACTATGTATTATAGGTTCTCATAAGTATCGTAAGCGTTAACCTCGTACACCGGCATATTCCCGACTACGCTTCATTACACAGGCATATTCGCCCAAGACGCCCGCACCACTACCGTAAAGTCATTATTACAAGTCAGTATACAGACTAGTCACATCTTCCGCATCAGAGCTCTCGTCGGTGCTGCTGATAGGGGTTGTATCAGGCGCGCTATCAGAATCAGAGTCGTACTGATTGCTCGAGACTCTATCATCCTCGGAATCGTTGACCTTGATAGACCACAAGAAGCGATTCACTGGGCCCATAACAAGATCCAGTAAATCTTTGGAAGACTGAATCTCCTTTCCACTACTGCTCTCGTTGAGGATTGGTGTCAGAGTAAGCTCCATATCAGGAGCGATCTCTGAATCAATGGCCGCAACGCCCGCGAGCATATCTGTAAGCATATGCGCAGTGCGAGACAATGATCGACCCCCAGATGCGCCTCTCAGCGTCTCAATGTAATATTTGGTCGTTTCGTAGAACTCTTGGGTGATGGTATGAATATGGATGAGGAGTTCCCGCCGTTCAACCTGGTTCAAATCCATGCTGGGCGTGCGGTGAAGACGAACAACAGTTCTAAAGAGCATAATTCGGATATTTTGCATGGTGCGTAATGATTTACGCATAGCTTGTTTCTCGGTCACCTTGCCCTCTCTGGCGGCTTTGAGAACAGCATCTGACACCATGTTAGTAAATCGCAACTGGATCTTGGGGAGTTAGTCTTACTGACGCCGTCGCACTTTTTCTTGATCTTGTCAGCGACGCGGCCTGTCAAGCTGACGAGACTATCAGCGTTGTTGACCACTCGCTTGGTGCGACGTCTACGGGTTTTGGAGCTTGTCTTTGAGCCTGATGTGGTGATGCCGATGCGTGGGATGGCAGGGATGGGTAAGCCACGAGCCTCGATGCTGGTCTCATCGCGAGAGACTATGGTCTTGTCGTTGAGTGGAGCGGCCAAGACACAAGTGAAGAGTGTCGCTGCAAAGAACAAGATGTACTTCATGTTGTGTATGGAGTTGATGACTAGAGTGAAGATGAGTTGTGATGTGACAAGATGTCTTGGCACTCAACTCGAAGGATCCAACCACCGCTTTAATATATGTACATATCTCCAGGCCCCAATCAAGCCCAACCGTCAACGGCACATTGGATGACCATCTTCATCGCTGATCATCCTCCTTTTCCAAACTATATTGGCAGCGGCCGACCCTCACAGCCCCAATCATAACGCCAAGACGGAAGACGATCTACATGCCCCTGGAGAGAAAGGTTGTTTCATGATGACTGACTGGTCGTTTTCGGACATCATTTTGTGTGTGTTGAGTGTTGGGAACCGGTATACGGGATCTGATCTGCATGCCTGGTAGATAAGCGACCGCAGAAGAGCCTAATCAAGTGTCAAGTCTGGACTCAGGAGAATAGAGTCTTGGACCAAGTGGTTGAAATCAGTTATACTGTCATTGAGCTTTTCCTACGTACTGTTGTGTTTCGAATACACAACGTATGCCTTGTTTGCCAAGTTACCCATCCAAGCTACTTCACCTTCCCGCACGCCATATGCCGCCAAGAGGCATGTCCTCGCCAAAGGGCAAGACGTTACCTCGACAATGAAGATAAGATCACGGTAGAATGGAGGAATTGGCATTCACTAATGCATTTGTCGATCTGGGGAAAGCATGAGGATCTGCCGGATTAGGAGTAGTCGCTTGAAGGTTTCCATATACAAACAGCCTCCATTCCTCAGTGTTCACTTTGATACCACCAAAATTGTTTCAAGCTTTTTGTTCTCCAAGTTGTGTGGCTTTGATTGCATCACGGATCTCGGATATCTCGGTACGGAGTGATCTGTCAGTTTCTTGGAGAATGTAGCAGTTTGATATGCTGCTTTTGGCATGGTGAAGCCCTGCCTTAGGACGAGCAGCCATTGATTGTTGGTTGCTGTAGCAGTAGTGAACGAGCTTCAAGTAGGCTCCCGTGTTCCGGTCAAGTCAGTTGACCCTGGGAGCTGGCATCCTATGTACCACATTGATTCAAGACGAATGCTAGCCGAGTGTTGATATAGTATGGAAGCTACCTAGTGCTACATGCTTTCACCCCAAAGCAGCTTGCACATCTGCAACAATGGTCTCAAACGAAGGCTCCGCCGTGTACTCCCGAGTCCAAATGCTACTGTCATTCTCAACAAGTCGGACCTTGTATGTCGCAGGCTTGGCCGAGGTTGTGATGGTCTCCATGTGCCACTTTCCGTTGGTAGTGGATTTGCCATCACCGTGAATTCGATGCCAGGCTCCTGCAGGCTTCCAAGAACCTGTCATACTGCTGGCTTTGAGGTTGTTGACATAGTCGGCGACTGTGACTCTAGGCTAGAGGTCCCACAGGTCAGAATGGCTTCTATAACAGCAGTGATATAAGACGTACCATGATGATGGCTGGGTGAATAGAGTTAAGTATGAGAAAGATAATATGAACTAAATATGACTATTCAACTTAAGCATCAGCATATCCTCTTATATAGCTGTGTTGGATGAGACATTGTAAGCCATGTCTTTGACGGCCAAGTGTGCGGCAGATTCAGCTGCCAATCATTCACACATCACATATGTGGTCTGCAGGCTTGATCACACCGGCCACGTCAAGAGAGCGGGGTAAGATAAATGCGTTATAAGCATTTCAGCTCAGAAGAAAAGGGACATGTGTTTTGCAGTATCAAGGTCTTGAGGGACGTCGAGTACCTACCTAGACAGACAATACCTAGCTTCCAGGGTATTAGTGGAGCACTTGGAAGTAGCCCTGTCTTTTAGGCGCCCTCACAGCAGAATCCAGACTTTACAACAACCTTCTCCCTTCACTTGACTGCACAAAATGGTAAACGCAGCATATTCCTCTCAGCAAACAAGTCAAGATCCGTACCCTCTTGGTGGTACTCTTTGCTTGGACACCATCTCCGATACTCAAACTTCACGGGTCCATCCAAAGCGACAAGTGAAAGTGAAGCGACGAAACCAATCATGGACGCTGTCTTGTGGCATGGTAGTCGAGGAATTACAAGAGAATACTACAGAGACTACAGAGACTACTCGTGAGGCATTCCTAAAGCTATACGACCGCAGATTTGCCCACCAGCACCGACAAGACAACGGTGTCGGGCCCTGGACAGAGGATATCGAGCACGAATTCTTGACCAGCCTAGTTTCTGGCAAGGTTGACGACTTTGTACACAAACTTGATAACGACAAGTCCTTTCAGGAAGAAACCGAAGACAGCTGGGACCAAGCTGAGAATGAGGCATACCTAGCCCATCAACTGCTCAAGTGCTTCAACAATGAAGTCGCAGCCTACGCTCGCCTCAGCAAATATCAGGGTGACCTGATTCCTCGCCTTCTGGCCAAAGTCACTCTCGACACCTCCCCGCCCGATACCACTCTCAGCGCACAGCAGCACGACATGTGCTGCATCAAGGGCATCCTCCTCGAATACCTCCCCGGCTTCTCTCTAGCCGACATGGCTCAGCACGCACCCGACTCAGCATGGCAGGGCATAGTTGACCAGGCGCTCCGGATAGTCCACGTCCTGGCTGACAACGACGTGCTGAATTCAGATGTTCGTCCCGACAACTTTGTCATCGTTCCTACACGCAGGGAAGAATACCGCGTCTGCATGATTGACTTTGGACAATGCAGACTTCGCAGGGAGGATGAGTCTGATGCGGACTGGGGCAGAGCCAAGTGGCGTCAGGACGAGGAGGGTGCTGTTGGTCTAATCATGAAGAAGGAATTGAGAAGATTTGGTTTTGAGCTTGACTACGAACCCTCGAATAGATATCTAGAATGGGCACCTGGGGAGGACGATTAGATGCTGGGGCTGCTCTAATAATTATATTCAATCATATCTAAAGTCGTCTTCACGTTGCCGTTACATCCGTCTCTTGCGGAGGAACAGGCTTGCGTCCATACACCACGGTTCTGTGACAAGTTAGCCAATATCAACATTTCTCATGGGCACTACTCACGTCTCAACCCAGCCGCAGTTGCTCTTCTTCCTCATCTCAGCGCGGTACAGCCCAA
The DNA here is from genome assembly GCA_021655895.1 of Fusarium sp. NRRL 66739. NCBI lineage: Eukaryota > Fungi > Ascomycota > Sordariomycetes > Hypocreales > Nectriaceae > Fusarium > Fusarium sp. NRRL 66739. The sequence continues at coordinate 13,412 of JAJJWO010000646.1, read as the reverse complement.
GCAGCACCATAACCTCCTCTCTGTACCATCCCATGATATCCATCAGCATCAAGACAGCATAGCCCTCTACACTATCCTCAAGCGCCATCTGGAACAGGGACCCAACCTGCTGCATCTTGGCGTTATTTGACCAGGCGTGCATGGGTGCTTTGATCTTCCTCTCGGTGATATCGACGAAGCCTGCTGCAGCGAGGTTATCGCGCATGCTATGTCCTTTGCAAACATCAAAGGGGCGGCCCATCTTCTCGCCGCCCAGGTAGAACAGGTCCGCCCAGCGGTTGAAGATGTGATCTGGCGGAAACTCGACTAGGTCTGATTGGATCCTGACGTCCATCTCAAGATGCTGGATCCAGCCGCCAGGCATGAGATGCGTGTAGGCCTTCTTGTATAAATCCACCCAATCGGGGACGCTGCCGTACATGGCGCGAATGTGGATAAAGTCAAAATGATCTTCAGGCCAAGCCCAGTCCAAAAGACAATCTTCGATGAGGAACTTGACGTTGGGAGGCAGCCAGGTTGGCTGGATAGGGCTGAGGTCAGTGCCCGTGATCTCAGCCTCGGGGAACTCGTCGCCAAAGTCGATGGCCCAGATACCCGTCCCTGTACCGATATCCAAGACGCGTTTGGGATGCTCTCCTATAGGCGCAAGGAACAGCTTATCATCCAGCAGCATGAGGAGGGCGTTGTGGGTGAGATCGAGGCCATGGTTCTGCTGCTCGTCGTTGGGTGCCCAGTATTCGGTCGTCTGGACGTTCTGGTACGTTCGGCCGTAGAGTCCGCGGTAGTTGAGGATGCTGCTCGAGACGGAGACTGTCAGGGATCCGACGCTCTCGGCGATGGTGCAGTCGTCCTCGTCATCTGCGTGCGCTTTGGGGGGCTCTGGGCCTGGCGAGATGGTCTTTGGCGATGCAGAGAGTGTCCTGGTAGTGGCTCTAGACTGTTCTTTTGGAGGCGAGTTCGAAGGGGGTTCTGAAGGGAGTCTTGGTGACGACTTGGGTGATGACATGATACCGGTGGCTTGCAGGTTTCACGGATACAACCAACAGACGAATACAGCAGAGACAAAGAGGGAGCATCAAGAGGACGAAACAGACGGTTATCAAACAAACACGAACCAACAACTGACTAAAAAGGTGACAGCCAAAACGAGCAATCGGCGCTATCAGGCGGAGAGGGCATGAGATCGACCAACGGGATGACGGCGGATGTCTCTGTTCAATGCATCCCCCGCAGTGATAACAAGGGTCTTGGCCAAGGAGGCGTGAGACAAAAGCGATGTGTTTGATCTTAGGAGGTGGTTAATAATGCCAAGATGCACATGGGTCCTTTTAGCTATAGATACGTAGTTCTTTCAGCTCTGCTCTGGTCTGTCGGTCTAGAAGTTGATCGAAACAAGATATTAGCTAGTGTACTCTGCATACAATTCTTGATTGAAGAGCCTCTTCGCCAAATAGACAGACAGTAGTTACATCTTCGGCCCGCTCCGTTAGACTGCAACCACATTGATCTTGGTCTTGTTCATAAAGCATCTACAGGGAGCTTCAAAATATTGAAGCAAGGGACGAATCAACGGTGGTAAAGCAGATCAAACACGCAGTATGAAGTCACCGCAACAACCAAGGCAATCGAATCAATGGATACCTGAGAAATTCGCGATACTCCGACGATGTCCTTGGCATGCGGGCCGTATCGATTTCCTATTTAGGCAAGTTGCTGATCTCCTCCATACCTAAACACAAGTAGGTATTGTAGTATCAACTACGGTCACTACGAGTTTAGAAAGACCATGGTCCCTTGCAAAGATGGTGATACTTGGTATTACAGCACACGACATTCACATTTATATTCAGATAGCACAAGCAAGTTCCTCGAATATCTCACAGTTGAATACCCCCACAGGAGGCTACTCTAGATAATATCTACATAAGCGAAGTTGTAAAGCACCACAAGCACACCAGCTCGAGTCTCGTCGACGCTGCCGGCCACTGTCCACACTCTAAGCAGTGCAGGCAGGGGCGTCAGCGGTGACGGTGACATAGTGAGTCTGAGCAGCAACGGTAACGTACTGGGTCACGGTGTTGCTGCCAGAAGATCCCTCGTTCTTGTTCTCACCCTGAGCAGGCTCGGGCTTGGACTCGGACGCGGGAGCAGGCTTGGACTCGTAGCCGGAGCCGGAGCCGCTGGAAGCGTTGCTACCGGATGTGGGCTTAGGCACTGCGTTGTTGTTAGCGGCTGCGGAGATACCAGCGACGGCCTGGGTGGGAGTGGACTCGTTGCCGTCCTCATACGTGTTGTCGTCGCCCTCTTCCTCGTCGGCAGGGCACTCCTCATCATCATCGCCCTCAGCGGGCTCCTCATCCTCGTCGTCGCAGTCCTCGTCATCATCATCAGCGGGGGTCTGGGCGGCGGGCTCCTCATCCTCATCACAGTCCTCGTCGTCGTCACCCTCAGGGGCATCGGTGGCAGCGGGGGCAGAAGTGACGGCAACAGCCTCAAGGGTGGTAGCGACAGGCTTGGTAGCGACGGCGGTGGAAGAAGCAGCAGCAGGGGAAGAAGCGTCGGGGGCAGAAGGGCTGGAGCCGGAGCCGGAGCCGGAGCCACCGACGACAAAGTCAACACAAGACTCGTAGGTCTGGTCGATATCGGGAGCGTCCCAGAACCACTGGAGAACACAGTCACCAGCCTTGGTGCAGTCACCGCCAAGGCTCTCGGGGAGAGTGACGCTGAAGGCGCTGTTGTTGGCGGGCATGCCAGAGTTGGAAGCGTAGTTGGAGAACTCGATCAGGGGCTCGCCGATGATGGAGTCGGAAGAGGTCTTGACGACCGAGACGTTGGCGTAGCCGGTGTGGGGAGCGGCGATGTTGATGTCAAAGTCGATCTTCTCGCCGAGGGAGTAGCTCTGGACATTGTCCTTGTTGTCGTCGAACTGGAAGCCCTTGCACAGCCAGAGGTTGCACTTGGCGGCGTCGAGGTCCTGGGGAACGACCTGCTTGATGCCCTGGACGTTGCCGTTGATGTCGGCGCTCTGCTGGTAGAAGGGCTGCTCACCGCAGGCGGCCTTGAAGGCATCGCCGGGCTGGCGGGGGGCGGGAGACTTGATGAAGCCGTGGGCGGCGACGAGGGGGAGAAGAGTAGCGAGAGCGGCGGTGCGGAGCATCTTGGCGGTGGTGTTTTGGTTTTTATGTAAATAGATACTGAGTAGTCTTTGCAAAGGAGTCTCTAGGACCAGATGTTTTGTTTTATAAAGAGTGGTTGTTGTTAACTGAACGGCCGTCAAGGCTCGAAACGAAAGTGAAGATTGGAAGGAAAGTGATGTACAAGGTACAAGAAATGAATGTCGAAATCTGGTCCTTCGAGGTCCGTGAAAAAAAGATAAAAGAGAAAGAGGCTGAGGAGACACAAGGGAAGAAGAAGTTGGAGAGTCGATATATACTCGAAACCGCTCGGAGGACAACTTCTAGACAGGGTTTAGAGCCATGGCATGGCATATGCCTGGAGGATCTGACACTCGGCGGCTGAGGCGGTGGACCTGAGCTTGGCCAGCATCCGTGGTCAATTTCTGTCCCCAGCAAGGGCCGGCGGCAATGGGAGTGCAGAGCCTCGGCCGAGAGAGAGGACTGTTTGGTGGTGATGCTGTTGTCGTTATCAACCACCCACGTTGAACGTTCAACTACCTAAACCCACCCGTATAAGCCATCATCAGTGCATCGTCTCTACTCTCTAGTCCAAGTAATCACGGCTCGCCCATCAAAGCGAAACTCAATCTCTGCAAGCTAAGCTACGCTAAACTAAACAAACAGGCGCGGATAGCATCATTCTCTAAGCGAGCCGACGACCACGACCACGGCCCTGTCAAGGCACCGCTGCCAAGCCCCGACCTCACCGGAATTCGAAGCTCACGCCAACGGGCCTTGTTCGTCCCTTGCAGGAACAGGTCCGTCCCCGTCCCCATGCACCCCTGAGAGGTGCTTTGTTTGGAGCCAGCGCAAGGGGCGCAGTCGTGATTGGTGGGACATTTAACGGTTGTGTTTGAGCCTCATGAGGATTTATTGTTTGCCGCCGAGGCATTTGACCAAAGAGGGATTGTTCCGATGAGATGGGAGGTCTCAACATGAGATCAATACTATCTGGCAATACAATACAATATCAATGGTCAACGTTGATATAATTTAGCCATTATCACAACGCACAACACAACACAAGACACGCATAAACGTTGAAATAAAGCTACATCTACAATCACGTATCCCCCTGTCTATGTGGATCGAGACGGCCAATTCTCATCCATGGAAAAACTAAAGTATCCGCTCCGCTCCAGAAAAGACGAAACCCATCTCCGACAAAACCACAAGCGTCCTTGTTTCAGGATGCGATGGGCTCAACTACCGCCCAATCTTTTCGTCTCGTCTGAATTAACCCCCTGCTAATTAAAAAAATATGCATGTTTTGTTTTTCGTTCCTTCACCCTTTTCCTCTAAATCCCTGTCCTCCTTCGGAAAGGCGCCCGGCTGGGCATGGCATTCTGTAGACGAGATGGCATCTCGGTAGGAGGTTATGCGCAGACCGGACAACCAAATATAGAGTCTTGAGAAGCTAATTCAATTCGTTTCGAGCTATCAGTAAACTATTCATTAATCCTCACCGTCTCTTCAAAACAGACCTCCTAGAAAAGGACGCCAAGACAGTCGCTACCACATGATATCGTGATCCCATCGTGTAAACAACACCAGAAACAGAACATGCAAATCCCTATGCGGCCGAAATCTAGATACATCTCCTTTTGTTTCAACGCCACGCATAATCTCAGATGGGCTCGTCACGGGGCTCGATGAGCACCTCGTTGACGGCAACGTGAGGAGGCTGGCACACGGCAAACACAATGGCATTGGCAACCTCTTCGGGCTTGAGCACCTCGGCACCTGTGGGCTCGCCGTACTTCTTGAGCGCCTCCTGGTCCGTCGACATGCCCAGCAGGTCCGTCGCCACGTTTCCGGGCTGGATGCCCGTCACCCGAAGGCCTGTGCCCGCCGTCTCGAGACGCAGGGCTTGCAGCGTCGCCTCGACAAAGAACTTGCTGGCCGAGTAGACGCCCAGCCCGGGGAACACCTTGCGTCCGGCGTCCGAGGAGATGGCGACAATGTGGCCGCCTCCACGGGACAGCATGCCAGGCACCGTCGACGACAAGCAGTGCAGCAGACCCTTGCAGTTGACATCGACTGTGCGCTCCCACTCGTCCGTCTGGTTGTTGGCCATCATGGTGAAGTACATGACACCTGCGCAGCTGACAAGGATGTCGACGGGGCCAAGCTGCTCGGCCGTCTCCTTCATCAGAGACTCCACATCTGCCTTGTTTGTCACGTCCGTCTTGTGGATCAGCACCTTGCCGCCGAACACACTAATCCGCTTCTTGACGCCCTCGAGAGCATCAGTGCGACGAGCCGCCACGGCAACATCTGCGCCCTCCCTGGCAAGTCCAGCAGCCACAGCCGCGCCGATACCAGAGGAAGCACCTGTCACAACAGCCACCTTGCCGGCCAGACGGCCCTTGCGGACCTTCTTGGCGTGGCCGTTGACTTGTTGACGACGAGGAGGTCGTTGCAACCAACCGCGGGCGTAGAAGTGTCGTGTGTAAATCTCGAGAAGACCATCGTCCATCTTGGGTCGAGGGACATCGTACTTATCAAGTGTAGGCTGCGTCTTGCCATCCTTGAGCACGATGACCGACTTGAGAATATCAACGCTGGGCATACCACTGCGAAGAATGTCGACTGTGAATGGGTCGTTGCCAGTCTTCCTATTGCCTCGCTTTTCGAACCACAGAGAAACCCATTCGTCCCACGCGAGAGGCTCAGTGGGATAGCCCAGCTTGGCCAGAGATGCAAACAGTTCCTGGGAGGGGACAGGAGCAGGGTCGCCGAGATGGTACATGGTCTGCTCAGTGTCGCCTGTGTGGTTGGCGAGTGTGACAATGGCATTGCTGACAAAGTCCACAGGCGTCATCTCCAAGTACCAGCCTTCGACATCAGGAGCACGGCCGAGCTGAAGCGATTCCACGATAATAGCGTTCATCAAATCCCAGGCGTTGGTTGAACCAGAGATGCTGTGACCAGAGATGGTGCCAGGGCGGTATACTCGTACAGGAATGCCTCGGCGGCTTGCCTCGTCCACCAGCTTCTCAGCAACCCACTTGGTCTGGCCATAGCCATCCAACAGCTTAGTAGGGACGTCATCAACATCGATGACAGTGTCCTCGCACCAGCCCTCATGCGAAGGTGGGAGGACGCCGTTAGTAGAAACATGGTGAACAGTAGCACCGCTGCGACCAGCAAGTCGGAGAATCTCTCTAGTACCTCCGACGTTGGCGTTTCGCAGCGCAGCATAGGGATAAACCAGGTTGACGGTGGCAGCAGCGTGCACAATAACCTGCACGCGAGTCGCAAGGTCATCGAAGACCTCGGGAGAAAGACCCAGACGCTTCCTGGTGAGAGTACCTGGCAGAATCTCAATACGCTCCAGGAGATAATCCTCCCAGATGCCGAGATCGATCAAGTTCTTTCGAATTCGAGCCATACCAGCAGGTGCGCAGTCCTCCACGGGCTCAGGGAATCGTACAAGACAGATAATGTGTGCATCGGTAGAGTCTACCAGGGTCTTGAGAAGGAAAGCGCCCAGGTAACCAGTAACACCAGTCAGCAGGATCGTCTCAGCATCTCTGAGAGCGCGCATTGGTGTTCCGTTGCCCTGGATGTCTTCAGGGAGAACAGAGTCCGCGCGGAGAACAGCAGGCAGATCGGCTTGCACAGCAGCAGTATGACCATCACGAGCCGCCTTGACAGCTGCGAGATGACCATCAAGAGTAGGTGTTCCGGCCAGAGGACCTACAGGAACCGGGAAACCAAAGGTCTTTGAGAGACGGCTGGCAAGATCAGCGAGGGCCAGAGAATGACCACCCAGGTCGAAGAAGTCGTGCTTTGGTGTAATGACGTTGGCGGGCATGTTGAGAGAAGCAGCCCACAGCTGAATGATGGTGTCCATCTTGATCTTGATGTTTTGCTCCTTCTTCTTCTTCGGGGCAGCCTTGGGTGATGGTGATCTCGGAGATGGAGGTGGAGGCAGAGCCTTGAGGTCTGTCTTACCAGACACGCCATGCGTAGGCAGCTCGGGCAGCTCAACCCAGACCGAAGGAATCATGTAATGGGCAAGGTGATCCGTAAGAGCACGTCGGGCAACGGGACTGTAGCCATACTCGTCAATCAGAGGAATGGTTCGGTCTCTAGACTCGCCCTCCTCGCGGACGATGTAAGCGACAATTCGCCTCTCCAAGCCCTCGCCATTAGCTGTGACCGCGCAGTCGCGGACAGCAAGGTGCTTTCTAATAGCACTCTCGACAGCGCCAGGCTGAACTGTGTAGCCACGAGTCTTGATCATACCGCCGACTCGGCCGGTAATCTCCAAGAGTCCATTGGGAAGGATACGCGCCAAATCACCAGTTCGGTACATGCGCGAGTCCTGTGCCCTGTCATAAGGATCCGCCTGGAACGCCTTTGCTGTTGTCTCAGGCAGGTTGAGGTATCCTCGTGCTAGTAGTTGACCACCAACGTACAGCTCACCACTGACACCTGGGCCGACTCTGTTGCCAGCCTCATCAAGGATGTAAGTGTGCTCAGGATCTGTCAGAGGGCCTACGGGGCAGACCTCGGTGTTAAAGTCAATAAATGTCTTGATGTCGCCAACGGCAGTCTCGTGCGTCTCGCTAGCACTGTAGACGTTGAAGAGGCGCGTGTTGGGGAGAGCCTCCATTGCGCGGCGGCAAAGATCGGTAGTGAGAACCTCGCCGTTGAGCCAGAGCGAGCGGAGATTAGGGAGCTTCTCGCCAAGCTTGGGGTGCCGAGAGAGAACGGTGGCCAAAAGTGTGGGAGTCATGAGGGTTTCGGTAATGCGCCATGAAGAGAGCAGGTCAACAAGAGCAGCAGGGTCGTAGCTGGCGGAGTCGGGAATAGCGACGGTTGTGGCACCTCGAAGCAGAGGTCGAAGCATCTCCCAGATGAAGAAGACGTTGCAAGCTACCCTATCGCCGGGCTTGACGTCGCTGACAGAAAATCGCGAGTCGTACGAGCGAAGAGCTGCCCGGTGAGGGTTCATGATACCCTTGGGCTGTCCAGTGGTACCGGAAGAGTACGAGACAAAGGCCAGTCTCTCGACGTCGTCGTCCTCTGGCAATGAGCGTCTCTCATCGAGATGTGGTGATGTCTCTCCTCTGGCCTCCTTGTCGGGGCTGTCGACGACAATGACGGGAATGTCAGATCTGAGACTGAGACTTCCCGAGTGTTCCATCTGAGTGAGAATGACGGTTGGCTTCGCATCTGCAATGACATCTCGCAAGAGGCCTGTAGGATAGGCGACCTCGAGTACGAGAAAGGCACCACCAGCACGAAGAGCAGCGAGGGCGGCAATGACATAATCGGCGCTCCGGCCCATGAGGACACCGACTAGATCATCGCGACCAACACCGTAGTCACGCAATCGCTCGGCCAGAGCCCAAGTTTCTCTGTCGAGCTCGGCGTAGGTGAGAGATCTCCTCTCATCCTCGAGGGCCACGGCGTCAGGGGTGGCTGAGGCCTGCTGCTCAAAGAGAGCAGCCAGGTCCTTGTTGACATCGATAACAGCCATGATGTCTGATTGTGTAAAGAGTAAGAAAAGAGAGAGAGAGAGAGTCAATGGGAGTGGGAGAGCCTGGGTAGATGTAGTTGTAGACGATGGAAGGCGAGAGAGCGGTGGGTGGGTCACGCGACCAGTCAAGTCAAGTCAAGTCAGTCTGCAGGGCGTTACCTCGCTAACTTTGGACTTTGGAGATGTCGGTGACGGGTCCGGCAATATTGATCCCCAACAAAGTGGAGGGTATTTTCTGGGGGTTCGATAAGGCTAGAGGGGGTATGGTATAGAGTCTGTCTAGCCGAAGTGGTTTATATAGGTATACGAGAAGCGAGAGAAGCACGTCAGACGGTTTCCATGTCTTGGCTGAAGCGTGGTGTCTCGTCTCTTAATATAGGCATGTCTTGGACACTTGTACACCCAAAGACACGACGACAAGTCTGACAATGTATCAGACTTTGCTGGAAACACAGAGAAACTCGAACTTGTAAAAGAGGCCACCTGGAAGCAAACAATCACATTTTTATCTACAATCCATGGCTGTGTATCTCTTCGAGGGTGGTGCGAATTGACGAGCCCCCACGTCGGGCATTGAGGTTCTGATTGGGCGAGCATAGGCCAAGCATCACCGCTAGATGGGCCTAGGGCCCTAGAGCAGGAGGGGGAGGGGCAGTAAAATCATGCTGGAGATGGCGTATGTTGATATAGGAGGAGAGGCACTGATTGTGTGCAGTAAAGGAATCACTGTATTTCTTGTGGTGTTATTCTCTTCACCGTCACTGCGTCCTCGGTGGTGCTATTCACCATCTCTACTAGACTCGAATACATTTTAATCCCTGTAGATCAGAAATGAAACACAATGTCAACCACTCAGCTGGGCCACTTTCACGTGCTAGAATAAATGTCCCTGTTTTGGAGCGCCAATCGGAAGCTCCCGATGTCAGGGCCAACACAACCCAACTTTTCGTATAGGCCACCGCAACGTTGTAGGGTAGCTGGTGAACTTTGAGCATAAACGACTGCCGTACTATCCGGCACTTGAATGCATATATTTTGATATAACCTTGGCCTGGTTTCAACGCTTCCAGATGTTGTTCTACTGCGTAATATTCAGTCGAAAGTACCTGAGGTCCAGTCATGACTTCATACACTATTCACACAGGCTGGCTGGCCTCATGCACAATGTGCCAATGCTAGGTGATCCATAACTCTGCCTTGCAAGACATCCACAACCCTTCGATTGCGGGATTAAGTTTAGAACTATTTTGGTCACTCCCCGAGACAGAGTGTGGAAGCCCACAGTTCTTCGGATCTCGCAGGGCAGAACGACAAGACGACGCTTTTCCCTTCCAGCTCGCGACACGTACCACCGATTTTAACGCAGTCTTTTCCCATTCACCTCACCGAGTTCTAAGCTTCCACGCCAACTTTGCCAACTCGGTATCTTGTTTTGAAACGTAAATCACAGCACCAAAAGCGCCGTCGCATCACGATTCCCTCCGCGGTGCTCCGTCCTGATTGGCGCCGACGACCCGAAGCTGATGGGGTCGGACCATCGCCGCCACCGTCGAGCATTGCCCCCCCTTTGATCGTCGTGCATGACGCTCGGGGAGTCCATTCCTTGGAGTGCCGACGAATCATCCTGTTCCTGATGAGCTTGTTTGGCCTGATTTCCGCTGTTCCCCGAGAGGGGGCCACGGGGGGCTTTGCCTGTAACTTGCGAAAGACGTTTATCTTACGCGAATGTCTTGAGAGATGTCTTTGTTATTGGCTTCCATTGCCCTTCGCAAGTCAGAAAAGAACATGCTCAGAGGCGGGATGTGGCGTTAGGCGTGGGGTGCCACCATCCATCCATCCATCTTGTTCCGTCAGACGTCCTGGCTTGGCAAGACGACGTCGACAACTTTAATCACGCGCAGTTGATCGAGGCTAATGGTATCCTTGTGGTCGTAAGCCAACATGGGGTTGTGCTTGTTACTCTGCTGCCCTAGCTTTCTTACTAATTTTCTAGACCAGTCCCAACCACATGTCTCTGTCAATATGCAACAGGCGCAATTTCTCAAGCACTTGGTTGATAACGCCTGGCAGCAGGGCCGACAACACTTACAATCTGCAGATTAGTTTATAATGAGATGTGCGTTCTATTTTAAGAATTCCATCATCAATCACAACACGCGTATTCGCTGGGTCAATAACGAAATTAACCGAGAGGGTCAAACATGCCATACACTGGCCATGATAGACTGGATAGTCGAACATATAGAAACAAATAAACAATGCAAACAGCTTATTAACAAGCACCCGAGACACCCCAAGTCAGCTAACCCGAAAAGTGCTACATATATCCATAAGACCCAAAGGGGTCAAAGGCACCTTGTCAAAGAGCACCTTGTCAAAAACGCCCTTTCATAGCTTGACAAGTCGTTGACCAACAGAATTGCATGTTTTGATTACAAGATCCACATTCAATATTCGTTCGTCTGTATCATAGCATGTTTGCGAGGAAACCAATTACCAAATAATTTGTTATTTCACGGAAAAACACCCCAATCCGCCTCGCAATAGGCCCATCGTTGACGTAAAATAAACTCGGTGTAAGGTCATGGAACACCATAAAACCGTCCGTGGCCCCTTGGGTCTTTCCTCTTCTTTTCACTCTACCTGTCTGGCACTTGTCTTACGGAAACGAAGCTCTCACTCATCACAAAGATCAGAAATACTCGGGGTATCATACGTCTCATTACGGCTATTACTACTATTCGTCAAGAAAGCGATACAGAACTTTTTGCTACTTTTCCAACACCCAAAACTCCAATTCGACACCGATTACATCTCCTCTCGTCCCTTGCTCAGATCAACCTCGTTCATCGGCACAACCTTGGTGCGGCAGATGAGCTTGTGGCCGACGTAGAGCGAAACGAAGAGCATCAAACTGATGTAGTTGGAGAAGAAGTCGCCCGTGTTCCACTCGATAAAGACGGTGAAGCCGCAGGTAAGTGTGATGAGGGAGACAAAGGTGAGACCGTACCAGGACAGGTAGGGCTGGAGGGGCGCAAGGTAAGGCAGCTCAGAGCGGGGGATGTTCTGGGCGCGCATGATCTTCTGGAAGCGGATGTGGCAGGCGTTAATCAGAATCCAAGTGATGAAGCACGAGGTCGAACTGATGTTGAGCAGCCAGTTGAAGACCTCCTCACCGCTCGACGAGAGGTTGATGAAGGCAATGAGACCGACGACGGAGCACAAGCCAACGGCAAAGTAGGGTGTGCCGTACTTGTTGGTGCGCTTGAAGAAGGAGGGAGCAAGGCCATCCTCAGCGAGAGCGACCATGATACGGCTGCTGGAGTAGACGTTGGAGTTGGCAGCTGTCAGAATAGCACTCAGGAGGACGGCGTTGATGATGTGAGGGAGGACAGAAACACCTGCGCGAGTGGCCACAACAACCAGGGGCGAGGCCGAGGCATCAGTACCGCCGTTGTTGAGGAGAGGCTCAGTGAAGGGCACGTTGATACCGACAAAGAAGACGGTGGCAATGAAGAGGCTGAAGATACCCCAGAAGGTCCAGCGGATAGCCTCAGGGATGGCCTTGCGAGGGTTGGCTGTCTCGCCAGCGCCGACACCGACGAGCTCAGTTCCCTGGAAAGAGAAACCAGCAGTGACAAGGACGCTCCAGAAGCCGACAAACTTGCCTGAAGCGCCCTCGACCACGTAGGCGTTGAAGACACCCGGGTCCTTCCAGTACTTGAAGCCAATGTAGCCCTCATCGCCGACACCAGCGTTGATGCAGATGGAGAAGATGATGAAACCGACGATAGTAACGACCTTGATCATAGAGAACCACATCTCAACCTCGCCGAACAAGCGGACGGGGAGGAAGTTGAGGGCAGTAAACACAAACCAGAAGACGGCGATGAAGATGGCAATGCTAAGGTCCTGGTTCCAATACTGGATAATGATTCCGGCAGCGACGAGTTCGAGCGCGAAAGTGATGGACCAACTAAACCAATACAACCATCCCATGGCAAAACCCAGAGTAGGATCGACGAAGCGAGCAGCGTACGAGGTGAAGGAACCGGTGATGGGGATGTAAGCGGCCATCTCGCCCAAGCTGACCATGACAGAGTAGACGATGGAGCCCATCCAGATGAAGGCGAGGAGGAGAGACACGGGACCAGCCTGAGCAAGAGCTGAACCAACACCGAGGAAGAGACCTGTTCCAATGGTACCACCGATGGCGATGAACTGCAGGTGACGCGAGCTCATGGCCCTGTCAAGGCCAGCCTCGCCTGCCTCGACATCCTCCTTTGAAGCATTCTGCTTCTTCTCGTTGCTCACCCGGGGGGACTTTTCGTCAGCCGAAGAATCGACGAGCATTGCTGCGGCTGTTCTCGATAGCGTGTGTAGGTAGTCGGTCCGAGATGAAGGCTGGCACGGATGATGATATATGATATCAATCAATGCTCAATAGCAAGCAAATAAGCCGAGCAGGGCAGAATGCTTGAAAAGGAGATGCAGAAAGAGGATAAAAGAGACAGAAAAAACCCTGATACGAGAAACTGAGTGAGGATAGAGAGGAGAGGGAGGCCAAGTGGGCTGGAAATGAGTCTGTTATGTAAAAAGTTCAAGACGGGCCTGGTCCCAACGGACGTGCTACCGGAGAAGGGATCGGGATATGGGCCCATTGCGCAAAATTTGTCTCCATGGTCGATATCGGACCAGAAGCTATCGAGAGAGAGGTGTGAGTGGTTCCTGTCAAGAATTTT
>JAJJWO010000645.1:0-22952 GCA_021655895.1 Fusarium sp. NRRL 66739 | reverse complement strand
AAAAGAAAGTAAGTCAATTGGAAAAGAATTCGTTTTTTGACAATTTATCGTAGGTGGTAGCGGTGAATCGACGCGTGGGACGGAGCACGTTTGTGGGGCGGACCAAAGCCAGGGGTGGGCCATAACTAGGGCGGGCGACTTATGGGAATTTTACGAAAAAAGCAATATAGTACAGGTCTTAGTTTGCAAGTACCTTTATTCCTGGCCGAAAACGGTGCAATTGAAAATTTGGATTTTGTATGGACGGAGCTAAATTTTGGTTATCCATTAGGTGGGGTTATCCATTAGGTGGTCCTGGATGGTATACGACCCAACAGGAGACGTCTTTGGTCTCCTCCGTATAGGAAGGGACGGTCTGTACGTCAACACTAAGGTCAGAAAGACAGCCGTTTCAAACCAGGCCGTCTCCGAACTCCAGCCAGAACCATGCAATCACCACATTGTTTCATCAAAGCAATGCCTGGATGTCGATCTTTGGCACCGAAGACTCGGCCACGTCAACGTATATCAGGTATCGCAGACTGCCAAAATGACGAGAGGAATGTTCTGCAGCCACCACAATCATGAGCCTTTCAATTACTGCCGCGCCTGCGATATCGCAAAGGCCCTACGATGGACTCCACGAAACAAACGGAAGCGAGCCTCCAAGGCCGGTTTCATCCATGTTGACACCTTCAAAGTCAATCCACCGGGTATTAGAGGCGAACGATGGGGAATAATTGCCACAGATGATAAACATCGAATAAGATGGGCCTACACATTCACGAGGAAGGGAATGGCTTCGGAACTTCTAGGCCAGCTCATCTCGAAGATACGAACTCAGTATGGCATCCGAGTGTACGCAATCCAGATGGATGGCGGCTCTGAGCTCTATGGTGCGTCTCTCAAGAACCTCGAGTACACCCACGGCGTCAAGATCATCAAGACGACACCATATACTCCTGAATTTAACGGAGTTGCTGAGCGCTCTAACCGCATCATCTTTGACAAAGTCAGAGCAACCATGGAATCGGAAAGAATCCCGATAGAGCTCTGGCCATTGGTCCTGGAAGATATGGTGCGCAAGACAAACGTGACAGCCACCAGGGCAATTGATGGCCTCACTCCCATGGAAAGCTTTCTCAACGAGGCCTTCACCGGACAAGACAACAAGCCGGATCTGTCCGGAGAACGAATTTGTGGCTCACAAGTCACGATACACATACCACAAGAACGAAGATTGAGATTACACAAGTTTGGTCCAAGAGGAGAGGCTGGAATCTACCTATGCATGGAAGGTTCACAGATCTACACCTGCTGGGTGCCCCCTCGCAGAAAGGGACATCAGATCGTCCGCTCTGCAAATGTGAAATTCTACGAAAAGGTCGGGGAGAAAGAACTCCTGACCGAAACTGAGCATGATGTTGAGCCGGAAATCCGCAAGAACGGAGCTCCCATCTCAAGCCGGCCACAGTCAGTCACGGAGCAGACAGAAGCTCCGAGCCCACGAAGGTCTGAAGTGAACAATCTTCAGCATGCCGAGGTGCATAATCCTCAGCATGGACAGACGACAACATCCATGACATCAGTTAAGCTGCCAGATCCCCGAAAAGAGGTGATCACTGAGCCCAAAACAATGACTCAAGCGCTTCAAGGTCCGCAAAGGGAGCATTGGCTCAGAGCAATACACAGTGAGCTGCGCAGTCTCCTCACGAAAGGAACTTGGCGCATGCTGGACCGCAACCAAGCTCACAATAGGCCACTTACAGTCAAGTGGGTATTCAAGGTCAAGAAAAAAGAGAACGGCAACCTGGACAAGTTCAAGGCGCGGCTGGTGGTCAGAGGCTTTGAACAACAGTTCGGCTTTGACTACAACCAGACCTTTGCCTCTGTTGCCAAATCGGCGACCTGGAGAATCCTCCTCACCGTTGCTGCCTGTATTGACTGGGAAATTGAGCAGATGGGCGTGTCGACGGCGTTCTTGGAAGGGGACCTCGACGAAGAAGTCTTCATCGAAATGCCGGAAGGACTTGTCGAGTATTTTGACCAACACCCAGAAGACCGTCCGCCAGGATTTTCAACTGAGAAGATAACGTAGTTTACAAGCGAGTTGGCCACTAATCTCAACCTTCCAATTTCAATTAGCAATAAAAACACCACAACCTATCAGATCAATTAAAACTAATTAATATCCTCATCCTCAGTAACCTCAATTACCTCTTGGCAAGTCCTTGCATTATGCCCGGTCTTAGTGCACGCACCACAACGCCGAACACCCAGTCCGACCGACCTTCCTTAACCGCAACTTCTCAATGATTCAGCCACTACCTGCATATCTACATCTATCTAATCAATTTGGCTCTGACCAGTCCCTACAGTCATCTTGCCGCTATCCTATAGCCGGGTTCTTTTTACTCTTTTCTTCCGGCTATGTATTGCATTTGCCTCTTGAAGGTCTCTAACTTTAGCCTCTAGTAGGGCAGTCTTATGCATATTTCTCATCACTGACTTAGTAAGAGACTGAAGAGCTTCAAGGATAGACTCTGGAGAGCTAATATGATGTCTTCTGATCCGTCTCTCAAGGTATTCTAAATGAGAATCGGCCTTAGTGACAGTCCTTGGTGTCTTTGGCGTCCAAGGTTGAGCCCAGCTTGTGTCCTCTCCGGGAGGCGTTGGGGTCCGTAGCCGTATATCAAGCTTTGAGATTACATTTTCTAGGTCAAAGGGAGCAAGCCCAGCTCCTCAGAAACCCCCTTGTATATTGCTTTCTATAATAGTAGCTTGGTGGGCGGCATAGAAGGCGGGAAAGAACTCGGTCTTAGTGATATGGGTTATAGAGCGTCTCATGAGATGCTCAATTTCTCGACCATAGGCCTTCTTCAGCGGTCCAAAGCATCCGACATCGAGAGGCTGGAGTAAATGAGAGGAATGAGGAGGCATATAAAGCGGGATAATGTTCTTTTTCTTGCAATATGCTTCAAAGTCGGTCGAGTGATGACTTTCGTGACCATCGAGGATCAGAAGGCGATAGGAACCAACTGATCGGTTAATTGTATGCTCATTAAAGTGCTTTAGCCAGTTGAGACCTGTCTCGTTATTTGTCCATCCATTTTGAGTCGTGGCGATAACCCAATCGGTCGGGAGGCTGCTTCCTTCGTACCAGTTACGAAGGTGATGCTTGCCTGTAACTATGATGAACGGCGGGATCGATTGACCTTCCGCGTTGATCGCCTCGACCACAGTAACCCATTCTCGGCTTCCAGGCTGGACTGATTTTGGCCTTCCTCGCCTCTCTGCACTTGTGACTACTTTGCCGGTTGAAATCATGCCCATCATAAAGCCGGTCTCATCAAAGTTCCATATATCATCTGATCGGATACCATATTTCGCAATTGTATTCTCTACAAGCCTGAACCAATTGCGAATTATAGTCGGATCTTCACATAAGGCTCTCTGATAGTCATACCTCCGCTGATAACGCGATTTGAGCTCTGGTTGCCGCTGAATAAAATTGATAGCCCAGTGCTTGCCAACAGATGATGCATTGCGGGCAGCAAGCAATCGATTTGCCATATCTTCAATAACAGAGATCCGGCAAGGGAATCCTCGTGAATCTAGATCAAGAGCATATTGAAGTACAGTCTCTTCTTCTAGCTTTGATAGCTTCCGTGAGTTTGCCATAGTACCACGTCGTGATTGTCTACCGTTCTTCCGGTTGCTTAGAGTATTACGGTTGACCTCGTATATCTTAGCGGCGCGTCGTATACTTAGTTTAGGGTCTTTTTGAAGGGCTTGAAGAGCAAGAAGAACTCGAGCTTCATTTGAAGGCTGCGACATCTGTGGTGGTTGAGATTTAATTGATCTGATAGTGTTGATGTCAGGTGAGGGATTTTTGGCCAACTCGCTTGGGTGGCCAACTCGCTTGTAAACTACGTTATGCAAATTAATCAAATCCCTTTATGGACTCAAACAGGCGCCTCGGCAATGGCAAAAGAAGCTGAAGGAGACCTTGGAATCCCTTGACTTCAGACAAGCAACGTCTGACACGACCGTATATCACAATCCCACAACGGGAGTGACCATCATCACATATGTGGATGACTTCCTCATCATGGGTAGCAACAAGGAAGCAATCCAAGGGTACAAAGCCCGCCTGGGAGAGATCTTTACCATGACTGATCTCGGTCCCGCTAGCCATTTTTTTGGAGTAAGAATAACCCGAGACAGGAACTCAAGGCTGATCTACCTTTCCCAGGATGCATATTTTACCAGAATACTGAAGAAATTCGGCTTAGAGGATTGCCGACCGGTCAAGACCCCGATGGAGCGAAATTCACTCTCGACACTGCAACCAAGAGACAATGGCGACTCGGCTTCTCCAGAAGAACGAGAAGACTATAGCTCGAAAACCGGCTCGTTGATGTATGGAATGACCCAAACCAGACCCGATTTAGCTTTTCTTCTCTCGGTACTCTCGAGATACATGTCGAATCCATCACCAGCACATTCACGATTGATCAAAAGAAGTCTTCGCTATCTACAGCAGACAAGAGACCACGGCCTAGTGTTTGGGGGCGTCAAGAAAGATCCTGAATCCGAGAAGAAGTTGAAGCCGGGAACATTGATGTGCAATACGTTAGCACACACGAGCAGGTAGCAGACGGACTCACTAAACCGTTGAATACCGTCAGTCATGGCCACTTTCTAGAAGCCATTTGAGTCAGTGCATGTCCAATCGAGGAAGCAGGTCGTATTATTTGGAGTACTGAAGTCCACGATGACTCTGTACCCTAAAGACAAGGTGGATGGGGCGTGTTGGAAAATCCGGGGATCCCCCTTCCTTTCAGGGTTTAGACTGTTAGACTGAAAGTCCTAGATTTAGAGTTCAAAGTCCTAGATGAAATCATCTAGAGATATAAACCCAAGAAGAACTCTCATATCAATAATGAACAATTAAGTTTTATAAATATATTTTTATCTAGCACTACTGCGCAACATAAACAACACTGACATAGAAACAGCGATTATACCACAGAGTTCCATGCAATTATTTTTTTCCCACTTACTATACAAAACAGAAAGTTTTATTAGTTTCTAGGTGCTCATCTACTTAGCGTTTAAGATAAGTCGAAGATACTCTAGCAAACACAATCGTTATATCAATTCTATGGTAGTAGTATTAATTGCGGAGACTATAATTAGAAGAATTATATTCAATCATCCTAGAGCCCCGTTCTTAGCTATTAAATATAGAATCGTACTCATCTGGGGGAGTTTTGCGAGACTCAAATCCTGCCTTCTCTCCAATGATGGGATCATCCATAGAATGAATGAAGACATACTACACAATGACTAGCTCAGCACTCCAGCAGACAACAAGTCAAAACGTATCTCATAGATAATCATCTTAATAGGTAAGTACCAATAATAAATATAGGTTATATGATAGTCTCCTATTTTCTTATGATTATTGATTTATAATAATAAAACTGTGTATCTACCCTAGGTTCATTCACCGGATATCTCGGGCAGCTGTTCCCTAAAATGCTTCACCCCTGCTGGCATTTACGCCTCTTAATCTTACACTGTTAACCCACACTGAATGTACCATGTAGATTAAGAAAAAGCAAAGAAAGCGTACAACCAAGGCAGGCCGAATTAATACGCAGACGCGTAGTCGAAGTAAACAAATAAATAAACAAATCCATGAGGTGTACCGTTCCTTACATCAAAAGATACCGCAATTCTATCGTTTCACGAAAGCAACCCTATAATAATTATAAGCCAGAATGGGCCGCTGTGCATTAACAACAGAGGAAAAGGCAGAAAAGGCCGCTCATAGACGGGACCGAGAACAGCAGCAACGCTTAGCAACCCGCCAGGCCAAGCAGACACAGACCAACGAGCCCCATCTTCCAAGCCAATCGCTCCCACGAACAGTCTCAGCGAATACAATTATTCCTGGCATGTCTCCGCATCGCCCGTCTAACCACTCATACTCCACATGTCAAATGCTTATATTTATCAATAGACAATTATGACCAGCGTTCTAACCGAATTGACTTACTCCCAATCGACGAACGGTCACCGTCACGCGCCACTTGCGAAGCCCACGTCTCGCCAGTGAACCGCCCTTAACGACTAATGAACCGACAGTCTTAACGGAAAACATAACCCTATGACCGGATATACGCGCACGACCGCAACCACCCAGATGGCCGGCTAACGATCAAGTATCTGCCGACACAATCTATATTGCGATCCCATACTCCGCAGTCACGGGCTATCGGGAAGCAGCCAAAACTGACGAGGATAACAAGACCTTCGTAGCGGAAACCCTAGGCCCTATGTCACCTTTACAAAACGAGCGAATAGCTACGACACCCATTGTTAGCTGTTCCCAGGCGGATTATATCGTAGCACCCCGGTCGCAAACGCGTCTCCATGTCAAGCGATACTGCGATCGACAACATACTGCGAGAGTATAGCAAATATTCCAAGAGGCTATAGTCGTTCAAGTTCAGCCGCTTACACATGACTTCTCCGTCTTGAGCCTGAGAGACGACCCGACGCCACCCTTGTTTCTGCCCGACAACATACTAGACAATAACCCAACACTTGAGCCTGAGCCGGCATTCGATCTCGAGACGGCTGCCTTGCCCTCATCTTCTCCACCACACTCTAATATTGATTCCTTACACGAAGATGAAGAAGATAAGAGGCCCGAGGCTATTGTGTTTGAGAATACTGCTACATCACAACCGACGACCTCATCCCCGACGTCGCCCAGCTCTAGTCGACATAACAGTTCATCACTATTCCAGTCGAGAAGAAGCCCTTTTTTATCGAGATCGAACTCCTCCGACTGGTATAAACCATCTGGGATACCTTTAGATAAGTCTAATGGTTTAGTCCTGAATGAGTTCCTCTAGGCAATTCACAAGCAGGGCAATATATATAATCACCTACTTCGGACATTCTTTAAACATCAATACAACTGCAAGCTACAGAATTAACCGTCTATCTAGAAGCTATCAGAGTTGAGAGTGAATACACTAATACATATCTCAATCAGGTTCGAATCCGCACGACCTTACCGAGCTAGGGAACACCCACACGCTCCAAGAATATACCGAACATATCAGTCGTTTTCTTCCCCCTTTGCCGACTATCTTCGCAAACCAAAATCCAGCTTATAATCCTCATGCCTACTTTCCGTAATAGCAAAGCTTCCTCTCCGATCAGCCACCTGAGCCGCTATCCTTTCATAAGACGCAGGCTTCGCTGCCTTACGACTCTATGGCTATCAAGCGGCAATGAGATATCAATAGTATCTGGTTTGGGGTAAAGAGCCTATCCCTTAAGCGATTTAAGGACCTATATGATAAGATCATCCTCCCGGCTATCTATAAAACGCTCCCTGACTATGTACGATAAGAGATCCTTAGCTCATATGATCTCCTATATGCTAAGTCTCGTGCCTATTAAGAGAAGCCAGGTCCTGGCCGCTAGAGCGCTGACGATAAGAGTCGAATGTTTTGCCTTTCCTATAGTATCCCCGCTAGTAACCTTCTAAGCTTCTGGATATTAATCATAGAGAGGGCGAACCTGTGTTATGTTTAGACTAGGAGAGGGATATTATTCTATATTTCTAAAATCCCCGTCTGCTCTTCCAAGCATATGAGCTAAAAAAAACATATTTATATCATAGAGCCTTAGGGAAAGCTTGGCCCTATTCCGGGATATGGTACTAGCCGGTCTTAATATAAATTAGATTAACATATACTTATGCTAGCTCGATGTGGGTATACGAGATTATATTTACCTAACGTCATCTCCGCCGATGACCGATAAAGGCCGTATAAATATAGGACCCTAGACACTGCTATGGAAGAGTGCTTGCTGTAATCACCTCTATTCCCAGCTGGGTAATATAATTCCCGAAGCTCCCCCTCTAGTTTCTTAGTATTATCGATGATGGAAACGCCGTTTTTCTGGTCTGTGGGCGGGATCCGATGGGTCATGATGTATTTTGAGCCGGGACCGGAGAAGGTAACCGAAGACTTGCCGGCTTCGTAGATAATCGGGCTATTTTGGGCATTTTGGGTGCGGGGCGGCCGGAAGATCTGAGAAATACGAGCATTTTGCTTTTTAATCTTTTGCGAAGGCTGCTGAATGGAGATAAGTTGGATACCGACTGGCTTGACAGACGGAGAGGGGAGTTTTAGTAAATGCCGGGTGGATGAAATGCTGCCAAGACCCTATAGCCGAACCTAACAGTTTAGTTAAGCATTACCTTAGCATTACAATACCCGGCGGCTGATCTACAACCCAGATCTGAAAATCATCCAATATTCGCATTGGCTAGTCAGCGGCTGTTCAAAGGCCATATAATTGGTAGTCAGACCCTCATTTCTTTACTCTCCTATTATCGTAAAACCTGAGACAGTATTCGGAGTAAATTCAGAAGAAATGTAAATTGTGGAGAATTCCATGAGATCCCCAAATCTCTGACGATTCATGAACATAATTCATGACAGTGATTTTGTGCTTTAGAAGTAAAATATTATACAGAATTCGACATCTAGCCCGGCTTTTGCCTGATAAGCACTGCGCATAGAAGCAAGGAACCAATCCCTGTACTGTTATCCCACTTGAGTCTGGCTAAATATCAATTGAATTAAAATCCCAATCATGGGTGCACTAGATCTTCACGGGATCCTTGTGACTCCCGAGACATTTCCGGCCTCTCTAGGGACTGCATTTCTAAGTCGACCTTTACATAAATCTTTCTTACTCAACGATCCCTCAACATCATCAAGCTGCTCCCAATTATCTCCCAGTTCGGTTCTGTGAGTTCGGCGTACGGCCGATACTGACTGGGATGTGATACCAGCTCGACTGTTCCCAGAAAATGGCGTAAAGTGAGCTGGAGAACTGCCTGTCGATGTGTCGAAATGGAAACGAGAGCTGACGAGTTTGCGTAGTGAAGGTAGTGAACCGGCGACTATTCCAATCCCTGATTCAAGAGTGGACCAGAGCACGATATATGCAGTATTATCTAGTTTTGTTAGTGTGGCAACAGAAAGGCAGATTCGAATCGCAGCTCACATAAGTAATTATGAGGTTGGGAGAAAGCCTTCAAGTACGGCAGTCGAATGATAGTACAGAGTGACGCCCTGTTGAAAAGGTCAGTGATGCATATCGATAGTTGGGCAAAGTTCCTACAAAGCAGCCAAGCCAAGAATGATACTGACAGAAACCTTAGTCGCCTTCCTCATGTTGGCTTTGTATAACATGAAAATAGGTAGAATAGCGCAGACCCAATCGGATACTACCGCGCCTATCGATACAACGTAGGCTATACTCATTAAAAACGGTATTGAACATTTGCCGCGATTATCCCAGTTGGCAGTAACCGGTATGCATCCAACAAAGCCGCCAATGAAGTTGTAGAGCATGGTTACTACAGTGAAGACGATGGTGGCTCAGACAGTTATTCGACGGAGCTTTGTGACGGCAATGCGTAATAAGGTGACGCAGATGGAGCATTTGAGAGGGATTAGTGACAGGCAATATAATGTTTGGCCGATCCAAAACCACTGTGCATATTGATTAACAGGTATCAAAATATCAGTTTCTCTAGGCAATACCTTGCGTCCGTCGACTTGTAGAGAGGTGTTTAAATCTTCGTCCTTCGTTCCCAAGCCGGCATAAATCGCTTTTATGCCAATGCCAGTAAAAGCAACGTGCAGTAGCTTGCATCTCGTTAACGTCAGGCCCCTTATATCATTTGTTGTCACAACTCACCCAGCCGAATAGCATAAGACCGTCATCGATGCCAAAAACACGATGCTTCAATCGAATATAGCATCGCAGAATAATAACAATCGCTGTCGGAATGAGGAAAAATATGGAGACGCCTAGCAGAACAAGCCCCAGACCCTTGGGGTCCACCGACCTCGCGCTTTCATCAAGCATGACAGGCGATGCGATGCTGATGAACCCACACTCACAGGCGTAGAGAAACACAAAATACCTACCATTACGACAACGCAGGGCCGGCATTTTGAAAGCCGTCTCTCCTTTTTTAAAACAGCTCTGTGCGTCGGGTTTAGCAAAGCTGGCGCCAATCCCCGCCTTTTGACTCCCCACTATGTCATCTTTAAGACTGTGAGTCTAGTGAACCTTATCGACGCTGGACCAAGGACATCACACGGAAAACGCCTGGAGCAGGGGTGCTGACTCGTAGCTCGATTGACGGGTTCACGCCAACGCTTGCAAAGACCGCATCGAGGTAAGGCATCGATATGGCAGCCAACCATGAGCTCAGTTAATTTTTTAGTGGGAGCTTCCGCGTAGATCCGAAAACCCCTAGGTGAGGTGAATTGTTCATTTTGTTCGACGCTAAATTGGGTGAACGCTCTAACAAGAAAGGTTACAGATATCCAGATCGCACGGTTCATCTGGTCAGAGCGTGCATCGCGAGCCGTCGCTGATCTTCTGCCAAGGATTGCGAAAGTTCATGATGCCATTTTCCACCATAGATAACGATTTGTGTTAGGTACGCGTCCCATTTCACCGGGGTAAAGATAACCGAAGGCACTAATTGCTCTGTGTAAGCTTGGTCACGGATTTAGGGGTAAAACCAGGGGTACATGCGCGGCAGATTAGTGCGCTACAATAGGCCCTCGGGGACCGAACGCACTATTCCCGATAGCTGCATTCAGTGAGAAGCCTTCATACCTGTTCTGGCACTTGTTACCGGTTGATCATCGACCATGCCAGACGAAAACCTTCCGAAAACCGATCGAGACTGACTATCGTCAAGCCACTAGCTTTGAGCTGGGGATCGAAGCTAGGAACGCGATTCCATACATCCGGTACGCTACCTTCAACACAAGCTTCATATGGAGCTTCGCTCGAAATACACAAGACTTGGCAATTTTCACAACAGCTTGGTCCCTGGAATCATCGCTAGGAATTATTTCCGGTGTTCCCGTTATACGCTATGACAGCGTATTGTGTGGCTTCTTCACCAACCAGCCTGTTAGGCTGTTACGCCCATGTAACGGCTTGATGCCTCATGCTTATCTGGAACGAACTGGCTACCCTTTTCAGCCCAACAATCTGCAGCCAGACTAGTTCGTTAGTAATAGCAATCTAGAAGAAACGTAGATGTACGCAATTTCTATCATTCTCGGAACTATTGATCCACAGTGCTGACCAATCCCGATAACCTGGTTGTTCGGAAATGTTACATTGAAATTGGGGTTCCTGATTTCGAAGCCAAACTAGGAGTTACGCTTCCAACAAGACAATTTGGCATAGGAAGAAAGGGAAATTCCAATTTTCAAGCGGGAACAGCATGCATAAGTAATAATAGTAAGCAAGTTAGGTCGTTTCTTATTTCTTTATTCAACTGAGATATATTTCTTGTACTAGTCGTTCTCTGCCGAAGGTCGAGGATGTTACTTAAATCACTAGATGTAAGGCGTCCCAGTGACACAGTATATGCCCTGTCTACCTACATATAAGTAACAAAGGTGTTCTAGAACCCGCTTATGGCACGCAAGCACCGCGATGCAAGTCGTCAAAGGAACAGTAAGTATTGATACTATCTCCCCATGTCTATAACTACCTAAGATCCTATATTATAACTAGGGTTAGAAAGGTCAAACCTCTATTGTCGATTAGCCATAACGCTTGCGGCAGGCAGCATCGAACCTAAAGACGCTTAAGCAAGAATGAATGACCCTATTCCGCATTATTGGTCTAGTCTCAGTTGTTAAACGTTAAGTCTTGCATTCTTAGCGATCTATCCCTAAACATATAGAATAGCTTCTTAAGACTGCTATTCCAGTGGGAGTTCTTATCTGGGGCCGGGTTTTACGATATACATACGTACACCTATGACGGGACAAGGGCACAAATGAGGTCAAGTACGACTTAGGCAAAGTGATTATTTTTGAGAATAAAAAGAGATATTTAAGGAAATCTCTAGATGAGACTATTTACATAATATTCAAAAAGGTGAAACTATTAATTTATTATGAAAGTCATATGATTATGCCCTCATAACACCCGCACTTACGATGTCAATGCATTTTGCTTTTGGTCTATTCTATCCCGCCTAGCCAGACCGCTAAGAGTATTCAATTAAAGTTCTAAGGTACTTATATGAACGGCTTGGCATATCCTCGGATAGTAAAAACTGAATATAGTGCTGAAGATGTAACAATGGCTTCCGGCTAGTGTTAAGCCACCCTACGACGATTACATTCATCTCTTCATCCTCTCTAGAGTCAGTTGTAAAGGCAGCCAAAAACACAGCTAAATAAGGCAGCTTAAGGCGAAATGTACAGCTTTTAAATCCACCTGCCAATTAACCAGCCCTCTTTAGAAGGTGGTGATATCGAAAAGTAGGAGGGCTCCCTAGCCTCCTCCAGGTAATTGGGTCGAGGCGGGGAAAGACAGGAATTTTGGCTCACTATAAGCCATGCTATAGTAAAGCCACTTAATACAGCCATCGGCTGATTATGTTTGTTCGAGAACGCGCCCTTGAGACATGCATGACTTAAAGCTGATGGGCTGCTTATAGACTGACGAACTACATCTACGGAGCAGTAGACTGATCTACAATAACTTGAAATTCTTTTCTCACCCATACTAATAACTATTCCGATCCTCTTTATATATAGCTTATATGGTTCAATGGCTATAATACTCTACTACCACAACCTGACTATAATTAATACAGCAGTCTCAGTTATGTGGCTTAATGCATATCTCAGCCGTCGTAGCATGCAGTGCCCAATTGTTTGTATAGAATAATGTCTACTGTATTAGGAAATTCATGCCGTCTAATAATATCACCTTGCTTTTTTTGGTTACTTCCCATGGGAAGCCATTAGTATTAATTCTGGTTGTAGTATGAGAGCGGCAAACGCTTAGGCACGATTCAGTAACGGTGCAATGGATCTAGAATAGGAAGTCCATAGTAGAAAGGTTAAAAACAGAAAAAGCATGATTCTATGACGCCTACAGTAACTTAAATGGAGTAGTGGATATAAGACCGCTACTTACGGCAAACTGATTCTTCGATGGCATTAGTTCGGTTACACAAAAAGTGGTCTAGACTTCAACCTTAGCAGGGGTCCCCGCACCAGTTATTCTACAAGGTTCTATGAGACGATGATGTTCTAGACCTCAAATGTATAGTGGCGGACTATTAGTAAAGTCTAGACCCTCCTTAGTCGCACTTTTATTGTATCATATAAGCTTGACATCGAATGTTTGATCAGTAATCATCTACCACACTTAACCAAATTAAAGGCAACGCTTTATTCTAGAATCCGATAGACCTCAAACGCCTTGAACTAATGAAATTCTATATTAAACATAACAGAATATCTATGTGTCGACGCCAGACAGGTTACAATCAGACAACTCTTAAATATGTATACTTTGCAGCTATGTTTCAATGCTGAGGCTCTCCCCTAATTGTATGTTAAAGGAAGAAGGCTTTTACATCACAAGGATAATAAGGTAAAATCTTTTGAGACATGATAAATCCACTGTCTCCTTGCATATATTGGTCAGCCACTTAAGGTCTAGACTCTTATATTACGTCAAAGTAACATTTGAAGTTAGACGAAAGAGACACATGCTTTAGCATTCTAGCTTATTTATCCTTCCTAGCGCTAACCAACAAATTATCCTTAATCAACATCTAGCATCGTCACCATCATCATCGTCATCGCACACATCACCATGGTCCGACCAGCATTGGCAGAGCAAACTAAACCTAGGCCAAAAGGTGTGCTAATCCTTCCTTTGCTATAGGCTACAATCTTCCTTTTTACCGCTAGATGAAAATATTCGGTTTATTATAGCCAAGATAATTCAAGCCAAGGTTAACTTTGCGTTCACATACTAATCTACCCTTATGCAGTTACGCAGAAGGTTTCCACCTTGACTCCGGAACAACTCGTCCGCAAAAGAGCCAGGGACCGACAGTCTCAGAAAGCGATCCGTGCCCGTAAAAGAGAGCAACTCGAGCGTTTAGAGCTCGAAGTAGCAGAACTAAAGAGTCGCGACCGGACTATCCAGAACCTATTGCGCCGTCATCAGGCGACTGAGGAAGAATTGGTGCGAATGAAAAAAGTCATGGCGACTCTTCAAAATTCATCTATCTTCCCTACACCGTGTCTCCCTCTCTCACATATGACACAATCAGATGAGGTATCAATATCAAGACCTTGCGATGATAGCTTACTCTGTGGTAATGATGCCACTTATACCCATCAGGCGCCTCGGCTATCTGTTGACTGCAATTTCACCCCCGAATATTCCCAAGTATACTTGCCTCTATCCAAATATTGGCAAGGCTCAGAGAATACCGCCTCTTACCCAACTTCTCCTAATACCTCCAGTTTGTTATCGGCTGACTACGGCATTGGCCATAGCCCGGTCAGCTTGCATCCCTCGATCTCTTCTCAAAATGACTACGTCTCTTCAAGCATAGGCGGCACATATTATGAGGACTTCATCGAGAAGGGGCGTGGCACCGGAGGGCACAATGGCTCAATTCCTCAGGGACCTTCTCTTTACGGTGTGAGGCATGGCGAAGAGGCTGGTTGCACTCATTCCCAAGGCGCCGGAACCTATATTGATGACTCTTCCCTCGACCTTTATACTGTTGACCTTCGCACACACATGTTCCATAATGGGCAACAGGACTCTGTCGTAGATAGTTTTCACGGGAGCTATCCTTAGTCGCAATCATCACTTGGCAAAAGTCACGCCCACGACTGAATACGACGAGCCTAGTTATGCCACGAATGAGCCGACTTAAAAAAGCTTCTGTTAGATTTTGTATAAGGGTTTGATTGACCAAAGTGGATCAACGCGATCCACCAGATACGGCGACATACACAAACAGCCGTTATGCCTTGACATTTTACTGGCACCAAGACGGCATTGTTGAGGGAAATCTAGCTAGATTTGATAGGTTTATGGGCAAATGTATAGGGTTTTGGAGCCTTATTATCTTATTAATATTCAATCGTAATGACTTCTCACTAACACCAACGTAAGTTGACGAATCAACGGCTGTAGAGTCACATATACACTTGCTACAGCAGGATGTTGATGCCCTAACGACAAAAAGACCTCCGAATATAAGGGCAGAGAGCACAAATCTAATATTGACCAAGAAAGCCGCACCTCGATGCTCCTTCTACCTCTCAATAGTCTCTAGAATGAGGTACGCATGAACAAGGACAATTCTATTCTTGTTTCTGTCCCCAGGTCCACTTAGAAGGGCGAAAACAAACTACCGGCCATTAACGCCACGGGAGAGAAGCTCGCACTAAAGTCTTTCTTTCTAGGGGTAACTATTATCGACCTCTTCAATGGGTGTTGGCGTACGCAGGTTTATGTTCACGCTGGAAATCATACTTTTACGGTGTAAAAGCACGAGGCCTGCTCCTCTAAATCCTCCTCGGGTGCTCTTTTCTATCATAAACTAGCAAATGCAGATAAGAGCGCCGGAAAGAAATCCATCTTGGATATATGCGTTATACCCACCCGTATTCTCTTCTCGATTTGTGGACCATATGCTTGCTCAAGCGAGCTAAAGCAGTCAATATCAAGTGGCTAATATTTTTCATTGGTGAGTATTAGGTAACGTGGACTGGAAGGCATTTCCTGAGGCCAGTTTGGACGAGGCTCAAGGTGGTGAATGGTTATCAAAGTAAAGAAACAAAGATAACGATCCAAGCATGAATTTCTATAGAAAGATTGAGTAACCTAACTTGTATCCTATTCCTTTGACGCTTACTATTATACAACTAACACCAGAGCTACAGGGACTCCTCGTAGGCAAAGCATTACTTTCTTATAGTCAGAAATGAAGTCCTTCTAACTCTCTGAACTTCTATTTACTAGCTACTCCCATGGATCATGGGAGTGTGAGGCCTGCTAATATGCTTTTTTCCCCGACGGTTGTGTTGGTGTTAAAGAACTCAGTAACCACTCTAGTCCGTTCGTTCCGTAAGAAGTAGTCATATCCGATTACAGCGTTGCACGGATTTACATACACTGTCAAGGGGATTCTACCTTCGTACATGATATTCCACTAGACAGGGCGTCAGATTTGTTCTTGTCAACAGAAGTAGTAGGGACGGGGAATCTTACACCCACTCCACGGCCTGAAAAGTCTCTCGTGACAGATCCAGTGAATACCGCGCCGCCATTTATAAGCATTTTCTTGGAAAATAGCGGAAAAGTGACGTTGTCATAATCTCTCCACACCTTCGGGCAGCTAGCGCTGCTGCCAAAAGTGGTCATCGTGTGGTCTACCATATCGTCGTCTGTCATATTTTTATAGTCAAAGAGAGAGGAGGTTAGGGTGCCATCATAAGCTTTGTCGACTCGTATGAAACCCTGCGAGGGGGAATTTTCAAGATAACCAGTGACGATGACTGACGTATGTTGATTCCTGTATCCTTGTCAGATATAGGCCAAACAAGGGGACCTTTCGCTAATACACGCACCATTTGTGTTGGACAAAACTAGTTGTGAAATCACTCTTGATCTCTGGAGGATTTGGCTGTTTGAATCCAGCCGAGAACTCAGTCGTCAGAGCAGTCACCGCACACTTGTCCAACTTGGTGGTATTGTTTTTTGCTAATTCGGCAGCACTGACCGGACTCATTTCAAACACAGCAACCAAAATCGAGAGAAAAACTGGGAAGTGCATGTCGTGAAATTTTAGCGGTGATATTGATGACTGGATTGTTGATTGCGTGGATAGGTGTTGGTTGATCTTGGCTCAGCCATCAAAAGCCCATTTATAAGGATCGACTATCTGCAACTGAACGTGGCTAGTTCTCGAACCGGATTGACTTGGGAAGTTGTGTATTGTCTTGCCGAATGAGAATGAACGTTTCCGGTAGTCCGAGGAGAACATTCCTCGGTGTTTAAGCCAATTTCCACGTAGAGTTTGCTAGCATTTGCCTCGACTTGTCTAGATGTTGAGATAAAGGCTAGATATCAGCTAGGTTGTTCCTTGCAGCTGTATCCTGTGAACTGTGGCTGAAAGCCTTTCCCCACACCTTATTGTCGTACCTCATTCTAGAAGCTCGCGGCTGAGAGTTTATTTCTGTTCCTACTTCTAGTCAGGTCCGGTCATCAGAATCCGGCTGATATAGCAAAAATCACATTAGTTGACTGCTTTTTGTCTAAATGTTTATAGTGTTATAAAACGACAAATATGGAAATTTCATATATATGATGACGTTATAGATGCATTCCCAGGCCTGGAAACATCCGAAATAGGCATGAGGCACATATCTGGCAATTCCAGACGTCGCCAAGGACCCAAAATAAATAAATAGCCTACACCACAGGTTCGTCAAATAAGGTTCTTAACCTGCCAAGGTTAATTATGATCTGATACTTCTAAATATCATACGACTTGGAATTTACGGGCGTTAATATTGGATTCTAGAATCAAGAAACTTGTCTTCTATTATCGTTCTTTACTGGAAAGATTGAAAGTAAGGTCTAGATTAGTGTTTATATCACATGCCAACAATTATGAAGCATCTAGCCTCCATTAGGGTGGTAATGCATCCAACATACCAAGGCAATTACTGTGGCTGGCGAAATGTCCTGAATTTCTGTTTTCAAGGTTCTAGCCATGGTCCTTTTGTTCCAAAACCGTCGAAGTACCATGCGTAATGCGATTCACAGCAGTAGTGACACGGATAAGCTTTTCATTTTAAAGAGACATCATGTTCAAGAGATACTGGTGCAAGAAGAAGTTTAAATAGACCTCGCCTTGATGCGAGAACTGGGTTTATTCTCTAACCAACGAACCTACTGACTCTTTTTAAAGAAACACTTAGAAATTCAACTTCTTCGCAAGCCCTCTTTAAACATGAAGCTTTTATTCATCTCGTTCATTCTTCTTATAGCTCTAAATGAAGTTATAGGACAGACCACTATCAATGCTTGCAAACCGCCCGCGTCATCCTGTGCAGCTCTGCCTGCATATTCTGCAGAGATTTGCTCAGAACTCATTGGTATATCTGATAATGCCTATGCGTAGTATTACCCAGACTAATATCGGCATATATAGAAGCGAAGTCACTCTCCTTGAAAACATGTTTTGTTCCTGCCGAAACCGAAACCGTCCTGGTCACCAAACCTTCGTTGATCAGAACTACAACAGTGGTCACAGCAACTACTACAACTCAGACCTCGACATCTACCTTTTCAAAGAGCAGGACGTGAGTTTAATACTATAGGACCGCCATAAAAAGCAGAATTGACATTAAATCTCGGATAGTAAAATTCTTCCTACTATTAGTGTGCTATTTACCACCGAGACCATCTCACGAATTGATACCAAGGTAGTTTATACTACGGTTCCACAGGTTCAAACACGCTCCACTGCAGTCACTATTACAACTACTATTCCAGCGTAAGGATTAGAGTCCAATGATATATCTTGCTGCTAACAAAGGCCTGCAGCACAAAATCATACAGCACTACTTCTACATGGGCACAGCAGTCCTGTGATGCCGGTAGTAAGAAGTTGAGGCTTCGACGGGGTCTTCTGAATGAAAGAGCTGCTCTTCCCCTGAACTGCTGTAAGACTTGAACAGGCTCCAATCTAGTCGTACTGAAGCTAAATGACCCTTTAGACTGCTATATGACAAGCACTTCAACTAGTGATATGACAACATCCACAACGATTGTTGATAGACCCCAGACTACTACGACGATCACGAAGCTCACTGGCGGTAAGTCTGCGACCGTTACTCAGAAGGTTGTTGTCAAAGAAACTACGACTATCTCCTTTACCATTGGTGCAGTCACCGACATATCCACTACTATCACCAAAACCAGGTTGTCCAAAAGTACGGCAACGTTCACAAGTACCAGATTTTCAAAAACGACAGTTACTATTCCGTATACCAAGACTGCCACAACAAGGACTATCCCTATTTCCACGGTTCAGGTCAACCCATGCGGGCCTACAGATTATGGTAGAATTGAGATCGGTGTTCCTGAGTCGCCAGAGTTGATGGAAAGCAGTGAAGTGCCCATTACTGGTAGCACCAACATCAACAAGGATTGTTGCAATAACTGCTACAAAACTATCGGCTGTGTCTACTGGGCTCGAAGTAACGATGATGGAACGTGCCTCAACTTCAAAGCGAAGGACTCCGCTGGCTGCTCGACTTCTCAGTGCCCCAAGGGCTTTCCCGAGTTTGGTATATCGGACACTGATGATGGATACAGCTATTTTGCAGGACCCTGCGGAAGTGGATTGATGTGACAATAAGCACATAATATGTCAGTAATGGATTGGATATGACAAGGAAAGGACAGATTCAAGACTTATTATTTCATTTGTTCTAGTGTTTCCAGCAAAATTAGTCTCTCTTTTAGCTCCTACTTTAGTTATCAACACAGTCGTTTAATTATATCCTCGTATCTTGGTATCTACTACAGAATTATTCTTTTCTTAGCTCCGCTTTGATTATTGATATACTTTGTTTCGTCGTAAAAATATGATAATTATTATAAATTTATTATCACCCTAGGTACTATTAAGAGACGATTGAACAGTAATCGTCTAATAAATTGTGTTATCTCGCTTAGATTTTGGACTTGAATCGGTTGGGCTTGGGCCGAGTTGCTGATTGGCTTAAAATAACCCCAACCCCACACTTGGGGTTAGCTAGTACGAGCTTGGGGTTAGCATAATGCAGAGGAAAGGGGACTGTAATTGATAGAGAAAAACAACAAGACTGCTTCTCTCTTTACTTTCTCTTACTTTCTATGATCAAGATTAAAGAGGCGACATCAAACAACAATGGAGGACATCGTACAGCTCAATCAGGATTATCAAATACTCATCTGCCGGCTATGTCAAGCGGCCGTTCGGCCCGGCAGCAGCATTGAGTCACATTTTCGACGGCAGCATCAGCTCAAGGGACAAGTGCTCAAGGATATCATAGACTACTATGGTGAACTAGAACTAGCTGACCCGAAGCGTATTGCAGTACCAGAAGATAACGGCCCAGCAATCGAAGAGCTCGTTATTTCAGGTGGGTATAGCTGTTGTATATGCCGATATCTTACTATTGCATACGATAATATTGTCCGTCATTGGAGAGAGGCAGGGCATAATACAGCAGAGGAACCGTGGACTAAGGTGCGGCTACAGACGTGGATGGGAGGAAGGCATGCGCGCTACTGGATCGTTCGAGATGATAGCGATAGGAATGGCCCGTTAGATGTGGCTAACAAAGCTGATGCTGGAAATCAGAGTGCTATAGACAAGGTCATTGCTGCAAGTCTGGCTCGACTAAAGGAAGAAGACGCCGTACGACTACGGAAGGGTGACTTGGAGGAAGATATCGACCGTGATTCGCCGTGGGTCAAGAGGCTAGGCTGGGTACGACACTTTGGCTCCCGGGACTTGATCAGTATTCACGATGCAGCCCAGTGGCTACGGGCGAGGGCAGCAACAGGCAGGTGGGCTCAGAATCAGGAAGATGAGGAAGCAGCTCGTGAGCGACTATTGCTCAGCCGGCTCGGACAGAGCTTTGATCGTGAGGTGGACCGTTGCTGCTGGCGGCTCGATAGCGTGCCGACCGAGACGTTGCAGTGGCTCGGCAGCATCACATCAATGATCCCAAGCGGCGTGCCGTTTGGCCGTAAAGGCAAGGAAGAATCGATGAGCCAGTATAAGTCTGTCGGTCACCGTTACTTAAGCTTCTGCTGGAAGGCATACCGTATCGGGCGGAAGGAAGCGTTTAAATGCTGGGTCGTTCGCTTTACGGATGAGCAGTGGAGCTTATTGCATGATGTCGCTGAAGAGCTCGAGAGTGATAGGGTTCCAAGCAGTCATGACAGCGGATTCTTCAGCGGCAGAGAGAGACAAGCTAAGGATAAAGACGAAGACGGAGACGGAGACGGAGACGGAGACGGAGACGGAGACGGAGACGGAGACGGAGACGAATATCAAGACGATGATGATAGTGACGAAGGCGAGCAAGGGGATGAAGGTATGACTAGCCCGCTGCAGGATGCACTAGACCGAGCCGTCTTCCGGTTTATCGTGGCTTCGATCAAAACTCACGTTGGCGGAAACACATATACGAATTCGCTACTGTGCTTCTGTGCGGCACTTGGTATCAAACCACGCCCGATGGGCTATATAGAGCCGCAATTATATACTGGTCTGCTAGCTGCTATAGTATGGTGGGCCCGGCTGTTCTTTTTGGAGGCTGCATTTGAGAATCAGCCGTTAGATCGGGACGAGGTCGGGGTCGAGGCCGTACTTGCATTTCAAGAGCAGCATACATCGTGGATGTGTATGGGCACTCACACTGTCATGAGCACGATCATCGGATGGATGGCATACGGGAAAAGGTATCGGCAGAAGATGGGGGGGCAGCCGTCGATACGATGGTCCGAGGACGGAGAGGGCTTATTTCATATGGGCGAGCATATCAGCGTCGAGGATTTCACCCGCACACTGCGCGATGAGGTGACCGAGGCAGAGAAGCTACTGGATAGGCTGTTCGGGGGGGTGTGGCAGCCGGTCAGTAAGAAGATCGATATGGGGCGGATCATCGATAATATGATACGGCTCGGGGCAGGTCAGTCATTCGCAAGCAACCCTATCACCCATTGTAACTGTAGGCTGGGCAGCCTACGGTTTTTTTATATGTGACTTTAGCGCGGCGCTAACAGATGACCCATCAGCCTACAGTTCTTTTTGCTATCAGCCTACGGTTTTGAGAAAACCATATTCCCGTGGTCGGAGGCTACTCAAACTTAGACATAAGTTAAAGAAGTATTTGATCATTTGGTTTCTGGTGCCAGACTATAATAAATCTATACCGTTGTTGAGATATTCCTTGGAATGTAGAATTTAACGGTTTTTTGATGTGGTAGACCCATGTTAGAGTCTTAGCTAAATTAAGGTTAAAGCAAGAAGCTAAAGGTCAAGGCTTATACTAACCAGGACTAGATCGCTTTCCACCACCAATACGTACTTAAGAATCAAGCCCAGAGGGATAAGTGCAAAAATAACCCCAAGTCTTGGTTAGATGCAAGAATAACCCCATGCTCTTAAGACTTTTAAAAACCACATTCCTGGTGCCAGGTCAAACTGAGACTTGGTATAGCGCTTAGCGACTAGCTGATCAGATAACCGCAACTGATTGCATTATCCTAGCTGCTTTGTAGGCTGCGCTGTGTACTTGGTAAGATAGATGTAAAAATAACCCTAAGCACCAATCACCTTGCGAGAATAACCCCAAGTACAGAGTTAACCTTAAGCACGAATCAAATTACAAGACTAACCCCAAGTGCCTGCTACATGCAAAAATAACCCCATGCTAGAAGGTGTCTCTAGAATACCATATTTACAGTGATGCATCAGACTTATACTTGGCACGACGTTAAAGAATTAAATGATCAGATGATCGTTGCTTTTAGAATTGCAATTTATGGTCTGTAGCTCGAGAAATAAATGCTATTTGTTACGATCCAACGGATAGCTTAGTCACTCTGCATATGCCCCGCCTTTTTCACCAATCATCCACCCTAGTCGTCCAACACGATCAGCGCCAAGACTCTACGCTCAGCACTGATGCTACACGATCAGTACTGACCCTCTCAGCTCAGCACTGATCCCACGATAACCTCACTGATCCCATACAACGCACTCAAGTATATATACACACTCCTTTAGCACTAGATAGAACATTTAGCCCACCAGCTATCAATACAACTTCTTTACCTCAATAAGCCTCACCCACATTATTGACTATTAAGAGACGTGACACTTCGCAACAGCTCAGCATCACGCCCTACGCAATCTGCCAACATAAACCTAGTGCGGACTAGTTTATCCCTTGGAAACCCATTCCGTCACA
>JAJJWO010000642.1:0-10947 GCA_021655895.1 Fusarium sp. NRRL 66739 | reverse complement strand
CATCATCACCTGCGCCTTCACTTGCTCGCTCCCCAGCTCCCTCAGTGCTGGTGTCGCCGTGTGCTCAAAGCTTCGCTGGTGTGTTGAGCAGCTCAAACTTAGCGCCTGAGCCTCCGACAGCGCCGTCGCCCGCTGTCCCGCCCCACCCAAGCAGCCCCGGCCCCCTGACCAGTCCGCTATACTCCCTAACGCCCAAAACAACAAGTATCCCGCCACCTATATCTTTCTCGACACTAGCTTCCAAACCTCTACTTCTACGGTCACCAACCCTCAGGAAAGATTACACTCAAAGTCTTGCACGAACCACTAGCCGTGCTCGTAGTCGCAGCCGCAGCCGCAGCCGTACTCGAGGCCCTGACCTGTTCAAACAGCTCCCACCGACATCGTCTGCGTTTGATCCACCGGCACCAGAATCGCCTATACTTCGTACAGTCCCCTCTGCAAGTGACATCGCTCGCTTCAAGAGTCGCAACCTCCTCGCTCTACGTATAAATACCGAGACCGCTGAGCGCGTCGCCAAGCTCGAACGAGAAGACGCTGGTCTTGAGCAACAAGAAGACCACGAAGCCGAACGCTGGGCTGACGAGGTCGCCCGTCTCGAAGCTGAAACCGATCGCATCCTCGCTGAACAAAAGAAACGCGACCTAGCCCGCATCCGCGCACAACTTGCGACCCCGTCGCCCAAATTCCCTCGGTTTCTTGTCCTCGACAAGCTTCCGTTCCTGTATCGCAGCAGGCGATCGAATGTTGCAACAAGCCAAGCCGGCACGCCAAGCCCTAGGGCACCGACCGTCTTTTCTCTCGACTTCAGCCCCCCAAACACTCCCGAAGCACCTTCATCTCCAGACAAAATGAGCTTTATAGAACAAGGTGGCAAGGGCATTGTGCCGGGGATTGATGCCCCTACTTCTGCCAGCAACGGTGGTGAAAGGGTGAGTCCCCTTCCTTTTCCCAGACTACAAGTCAATTGACTCTTGGATATCTAACATCGTGTTTCCACTTCAGCGCGTGTGTGTAAGATGTCTTTCATCCGTCATTAATCTCCCTGTCAACACCGAGACTTCACCTGTAGACATTCTCTACTCGACCGCGAACCTGACAAGTCATGATATCGATCCAAAGCGTAGCGTACTGATTGAGTGCTATGTCGAGCTGGGTCTCGAACGACGCCTTCGCCGCTATGAGCGCATCCGTGATGTCATGAATTCATGGGATCGCGACCAGCAAAATTCGCTTCTCGTCGTTACCAATGATATTTCGCAAAGCGAAGATCCTGATCTTGATATCAAATCGGTTCCCCGGACACCGACTCCTCCTCCAGGTTTCACCCTACAAATGTACCATTCATCAAGGCCTGGCAAGTGGAACAAGCGGTGGATCACCCTGCTGGAGTCTGGTCAGATGTTCGCTTCCAAGAAGCCAGACTCAAAGGTTTCAGACAAGGACAGCACCGTCCTATGCCATTTATCAGACTTCGATATCTATACGCCGAGAGAAAGTGAGGCCAGGCGCCATCTCAAGGCACCTCGACGGTTTTGCTATGCCGTCAAGAGCCAGCAGAAGACGTTTGTTTTTCCGAACGGGGAGAACTTTGTTCACTTTTTCTGTGCCGAGGATGGAAAACTCGCCAAGCGGTTCCTCGAGCTTGTGCAGCGCTGGCGAAGTTGGTATCTTGTCAACAAGCAGGTGGATTTCGACAAGGACAAGCCATCTCAAAAGACATCCCCCAAAACCGTGTCTAGATCGGAAACTACTGCCACCAACAAAGGACATCGTAACCAAGTTTCTGTCGACGAGACGCCTTATACAATCGGTGCTTTCCAGCCGCTTCTTGATATGGACCGCTTTGATAAACCCATCGAGGAATTTGGCAAGGACCTGGTTCGGGATAAGCCAAAACCTGAGCCTGAATTCAAGACTGGACTGGTACGCAAGGCCACTCATAAGCAGCCAAATGTTTTGTCCAAGTCCAAATCACTACATCATACTAAGTCACCAAAGACGCCCCAAGACACGGCAGCATTTTCCCCTGCTGGGCTTCTGGGTCAAGGCTATGAAGAGAAGCGTAAGATGGCAGAGCAAGCACCTGTTTGTAGTCCCCCTAGCACAGATGCTGCTTTCACAAACTCTGCATCGCTACTGGGCCGGGGCTACGAGCAAAAGCGCAAGCTTGTTGAACGGGCCCCTGTCAACAACAGCCCTCTTTCTACAAATGCTGCCTTTACAGAGGGCCCTTCGTTACTCAACGGTGGCGTGCTCTCGCCTACATCTCCCAAAGAGAACATGATGGATGCAAAATCATGGTTTCCTTTGACAGCTGACCACTCTTCTCAACCACGCTATCGCAGCCGATCTGTCCGGGACCCTAGCAGACGGCCTACTACCTCTGAAAAGGTTCCTGATATGCCGCAGCCTTTGGTCAACTTGACCAACGATTTTCCCGAACCACCTCAATGGCGCGAGAACAAGGGCCATGGTATCAAGGCACCGACAGGCGGTCCTTTGATCAGCCTTGCGACAGGCGGTCAAACGAGCATGTTTAATAACAATACCCGTAGCACTTCGGGTCCAGTCAGCCAGTCTCGCCCTCCACTATCTTCCTCTTCGATGGCTGCTGGCAGTCGTCCTCGGAGCCGGTCTACCGCAGGAGCGCAGCAGCCGTCAAGCCATGCCCCTCCAGTTCCTCCTTTGCCGATCCGTTCCCTCCGTCGCGAAAAGACGGCGCCGCTCGAGCAGTCCCGTGGTCGTGATCCTCGCCCACGCGAACCCCTGATTAACCGCGCAGGCACGGTGGGCGCCTCATCAAGGAATTGAGGGGGGAGTGGATTCTTCTTGTCTCCAGATCATCCCGTTCAACGTCGTTACGAGTTTACGTACTTATTCACATGATACCAAGCCCAAAAGATCTTTCTTCGTTATGGTATTGAATTATGCTTATAAAATCGAGAGGGTCGAAAAGAAAGTATGCGGTGCACATACTATACTGACTGGTCAAGGACAGACCCGGCATTGGGAATGGAATTTTGGCGCGGGGTGTTGTTGGATGAAGGCGCCCATGTTATGACTGATCTTTCTGATATCTATTTCTTTTGTCCGTGATATCTCTGGAGTTCTCTTTGGGACATGTATTTTTGTGCCCATGTCTGGATCGAGCCAGTAGTAGGAGCAGAGTTCAAAACGAACCGTCACTATTATAGATGGGCAGGGCCCGTCTACTTTGTGGATTGCAAAGAGCTCTGTCACGTCTTTCACAATCAAGTATTTTGGGATAAATGTTATGACATTTCTTTTTTCTTTAAAAGTATAAATGTCAGAAAAGTAGGCAAGATGTCAACAGTAAAAGCTTATAACCCAGGCCAAGTCCTTTATAACTTAATATAATGAGGTTATACAGCTATATCGCAATAAGCTTTAACAGCATAGCCTCAATTAACTCTATAGTATAACCACCTGGGCTCTTGTCAGGTATAAGGTCCCTTAATTTAGCCAGTCAGTCTTCCTTCTTTCTATAAGTTATATTAATCTGTAATTAAGTCCCTAATCTGCTATTAATTATGACTAAGTAAGTTAACTATCCGAGCTTCTACTCTTAATGTCAGCATAAAGTCTAATAGATTAAGTCACTAAACACATATTGACCATAACGCTGACTAGCCATAGCCAATAAGATGCCAATCCGAAGAAAGACTCTGCGGCCATACAGCGACTATGCAACATTATATAAGAATAATTTATTTATCTGGTATGAGGCTATCGTTTCTTTTTTATCATTAGGTATCTCTGGTCTATATCGCACACGTTTAAGCCTGCTTCGCTATTAAACTAATTTTGCAAATCGACTGTCCAGCGCACTCTTTCTGTTTCGATGTTTGTTTTGTATATCTTTTTTCCAATGAAAAATGCCTCTTTACTTGCTGCGCTTGTAGATCTTGGCAAGGAAGGCGTCAAATACGGTCTTCTTGAGACCCTCGCTCTCGTCAATGTTGGCAATACGCTCACGGATCTGACCGACAACCTTCTCCTCGTAGTCGAAGTAGCGTTGCTCAAGCTTGAGGTCGCCGTAGAGCTTCTTGACAACCTTCTCCTTCTCGTCGTCCTTGCGACCGTAGTTCTCCTCGAGAATCTTGCGCTGCTCAGGGGTGGCGACAGCGAGGGCCTGGTTGACGAGCCAAGAGCACTTGTTGTCCTTGATGTCAGTGCCGATCTTGCCAATGTGCTCGGGCTTGCCAAAGTTGTCAAGGTAGTCATCCTGAATCTGGAAGTACTCTCCTAGGGGAATAAGGATATCCTCGGCTTGCTTAAGGTTGCTGGGAGTGGCGAGGTTGAGCTGGTGGAGGGCAAGGGCGACAGGAAGGTAGAAGGAGTAGTAGGCGGTCTTGTAGATGACAATGAAGCTGTACTTTTCGAGGGAGAAGTTGTCGAGGTTGACGTTGTCCTCGGGGGCGGTGAGCAGGTCGCACAGCTGGCCGAGCTCGGTCTGGAAGGTGGTCTCGTGGAACAGCTCGATGAGATCGACGTAGGCCGGGTGGGAGCGGAAGTACTTTTTGAGGAGGGTGTAGATGGCCGACTCGAGCATAAAGGCGTCGTTAATGGCGATCATGCCGACGCCCTCCTGGCGGTACCAACAGGGCTGACCACGGCGGGTGATGCTCGAGTCCATGATATCGTCCGAAACGAGGAAGAAGGCCTGGAGGAGCTCTGTCATCCAGCCCAGAGTGGCGGCCTGGAAGTACTGCTCCTCAGAAAGGGGTTTCTCAAGGAGAAGGGAGACCGAGTCGGGGACGGACATGCCGCGGTTGCATTTTCCACCGAGAGGGTTGACCTCGAGGGACTTTAGAGAAGAGTATTAGTAAACGAAGTAACTTGTGATTTGGGGATAGCTTCAAGCTTGCCTTCTTGTACCAGTCGAGCTGCTCCTGAGGGAGCTTGTAGGAGCGGGCGTGGTCGAGAAGAGCCTCCTCCAGCTTGGGGTAGACCGAGTTGAACTCGTCGAGGGTAGTTTTTTGGGCCATTGTTGATTGGTTGTGAAAAGAAAGTGGACAGGAGTTGAAGTCAAGAGAGAAGCTAGAGACCGCCTTTTCTTGGGAGAGGAAGAAACAACAGATTTCGGGAGGTGGACGATAATTACCGGACCTTTAAACTAATGTCTTTGGGATTTAGTCTAGTAGGGAGGGGCCCCGAATTGTTGTGCCCCTCTCTCGGCGCTGTGATTTGCTCGGTGAGTTCGAATATGGCAAGTCCTCAGGGGACTAGCGGAGGGTCAGCGGGCGGTGAGGAGAGACAAATTAGTGACAGTTGGGGACCTGGACTAGACCTTGATGGGGAGTAACATGTTTGACGATGATAGCTTGGATATGGTTTTGATATTGGCTGGGTTTACCTCATTGGAGGACTGTTGGCTTCAATTGACTATCCGAAACGCCTTGATAGGTACCTACCCAACTTACCAACACCAAACTCCACGCAATGCATTCAACCCTAACTGCTGGTCTCTGATTCTTTATAGTCACTGATCCCCTGTGGAACAATGTACTTGATCCGTTCATACCAATCAGAATCATTCTCTTCCACTACCTTTAATGCGTCAAGCAGAGCCTGCTCTGACACACCATCCTTCCTCATGTCGACGATGCACCCAGCGTTGAGCCCTGCGTTGCGAAACCATCCAACATAGACATCGACATCGTACACACGCGCAAGTCGAGTATGTGTTGGCACGTTGTCCATGTCTTTGCGGTTCTAGATTGAGGGTATTGTCAATAACGTTTCATCAATGACAGCTACCGGCAGGGAATCCTTACCTTGCAGTCCTGGCACTTATAACCTAATATATCGACCCAGTTCTTACACTCCCAGCTACCCCAGTAATGGTTGCAAGGCCAGCGCATGTTCTTTTGCGGAACTCGCTCCTCGTATTCGTCGCTAACGTATTCAGATATATCGATGTCGCTTATATAGCTGCTGCTACTGCTGCTGCTTCCTCGAGGTATGCCCGGCCAGAAATTGGGCTCGCTCCTGGAACGCAAGTCTTGTGCACTCGCTCTTATACCAGGACTCGCTCGGTGACGAAGCTTGACACCGTGATGAACCGGTTCGCACGTGCTGGAGCGGATTGTGCGAGGTCGTAACGGACGCTCGTTCTGTGAGACGTCGCCCATATTCACGGCCATTCGAACGCTGTGATACATGTCGGTTGATTGGGGGCAAGTGGCCCAAATTACTTGTCGAAAGCAGTGTCTGTGAATCTAGGTGAAATGAGGGTATACAAAAACAACGCAATAGGCAGGCTTTCTATTCTCTGGGAGACATAGGGCCGGCAGCGGCCAACCGTCAACTACTAGGTAGACAACTGACTCGGTTCCAATGACACTACCGGCGTCGCCTACAGTGTAAAGAGTGCCCTGGTGAAGATGGATGGTAGAAGCAGAACATGACTCATTCAGACGTGCAATAGACATTGCTCACTAGCTTGAACTATGTGTTTGAAAGATAACGATACTATCGCCACTTCCAGCAGCTGGTTATGGAGCCATTCAAAGTTGACGCTTGTAGTATCGAGACAGCCCTCTCAACCTGATATCGCCCTCTAGATACCTCGCTGGTTAACCGAAGCATTCAAGCTAGCTGCATAGCCACGATCCCTCAAGTCACCTAATACTTTGTTCTTTGCTCTTGAGTTCGTTCTGCCTTTACTCTGTTGTGTAGTTTCGGCCAAGTTGATCAGCACCCATTGTGCATGCCATCTATTCCGTCGCCCTAACCGTCGCAAACAGAACAATCGTGTTTCAAAATCAAATAAGAAAAAGTCCATATTACGGTGGGAGTCTTTCTCTCATTGGAGTCCCTGGCTCTCATGATGTGTCCATTCATCTTTTCGTACGTGATACAGTCCCTCCCCGGGTATTTATCGAGCAAGAATCGCACAAAGGTCTCGTGGACATCAGAGACAATCAGTTCTTTTTCCCAAACTTCAGTTTCCATATATAGAGGGTAAACCATGGTGTGAGACTTCATTGGGGGCGTGCTGAAGGGATTGGCTGAGGATGAGTTTGCTTTCTTTGCAGTCGACGCTGGCACAATCATCCTGGAACTCATGTTGGGTCACTTGATTGTGGGTATTTAGCAAAGGAAGTAAGAAAGCATCTTTGAGGCTTGTATGTTTCTTCTT
This sequence comes from Fusarium sp. NRRL 66739, assembly GCA_021655895.1. NCBI lineage: Eukaryota > Fungi > Ascomycota > Sordariomycetes > Hypocreales > Nectriaceae > Fusarium > Fusarium sp. NRRL 66739. The sequence goes on along the minus strand of JAJJWO010000642.1, from coordinate 3,779 downwards.
GTCTAGGTAGATAATCGCTAGATGCGTAATCCATAAAGTGTAATGTGCCCTTTCGGAATGACCCGACGTTTAGACATGGTACTATAAACCAAGGGAACTCGGAGGTTACATTCCTACCTATGATAGCATCACGAACTGGACATATGGTCTTGACTTAGGCTACGAGTTCAATCTCATATTATCACAGATAGCAGGTTTAGGTTTAATTGAAGCTATCTTTTATCATGAACCTGTTGCCTGCCTCGCTTCTCGTTTGCTTTACTTCGCTTGAGACACCGCCAACAAGTAAAGACACAAAGTATCCCAAGTGTACTAAACTTCAATGAATTACTTATCTTTGGCTGAATATTTAAGTTAATTATCCTGATATCCTATCCATTCACTATGGTACAATAGTAGCTGTTGAGGTTGTAAGCGAAGCTTGTTAGTGGTTGGGATACACATTCGATAGGACACTGCCATAGTAAATTCATAAGACCCCAGTGCGATATATAGGTACTCAGCCATTTTCAAGTCTTCTACACTGTAACAGGCAGGACCAGCATTTAATCGTTCTTTGCGTATCATATCGTGATCTATACTTTACAGTGCATGTGTACAGTATATAACCCAACGTGTACTGTATCAATGCGCGCTTCGTGGGTTCCGTTGTTGATATGATCCAAATCATTTGGAGCTCATGATACCTTCAGGACCAACTTTGCGATCACCAACAACGCCTGAATTTGTGCAAAAGCTTTCCAAAATACATCAACAGAGCTCTAGGTCTTGACTGATCGAGCTCTAGAGGTACAGCGCGTCTGTGCATCTAACTGCGAGCCGTTGCTCCCCAGACAAAAAGCTACCCCACCAACCTCCAAATCAACAACCATGACGCTGAGCGCGCATGAGATCTCACAGCTGCGCGCCGCGCTACAAGACGCTGTGGTCAAGTGCTCAGAAAGATGTCTGTACCAATCTTCAAAATGGTACGTTCCCCTTCGGCCCATGAGTCGGCGCGCAAGCTGACAGAACCAGGGCCGCCGAATTACTGAATGCGCTCCCCGAAACCGAAGATGACGAGGAACAAGTTAATCCAGCGGATCCCAAATACGTCTCACCCATATACGCTGCAAATAGCGATCCAGAAGAGGCAGCTCTAGAGGCCAAGGAATTGAGCAAGTATCTCTTAGCCAAGTCCCTCTTCGACTGTCGGGAATACGACCGCTGCGCCGCCGTTTTCCTTCCCGACTCTCTTCTTTCTAGCGTCCTCGCCTCGCGTGTTGACAACTCTCCAGCATCTTCCGCAACTGCCAAGGGGAAATCAAAGGCTTCTGATGCGTCGGCTGTGGTACCACTTCCCAAGCTCAGCCAGAAGAGTCTGTTCCTGGCCCTCTACGCCAAGTTCATGTCTGGGGAGAAGCGCAAGAATGAGGACTCTGAGATGGTTATGGGCCCTCAGGACCTTGGGACAGTAACCAACAAACAACTGTTAGTGGTAGGGCGCTTCTTGGGGACTTGGTTCGAGGAGAGAACGACAGAAGATGACGAAGTGCTGGGTAGCCAGGGGTGGCTTGAATATCTGTGAGTACTGGTATCATTGCTCATCAAGCTCTGTAACTAACCCCCTTTGACAGGTACGGGATGGTGCTCGCCAAAGAGAAAAACGATGATAAGGCATTGGAATTCTTTATTCGAAGCGTGCACAAGTACACCATGAACTGGGGCTGTTGGTTGGAAATGACGTCGTTAATATCTCGAGTCGAGGACGTGAGTCTCGCATTTGACCGTTTGAAATATTGCTGACCCCTAATTCATTTCTAGTTGAACCGAATATCAAGGCATTGTCCTCAGAACATTGTCTCTTACATGTTTCACCTTCACACCTCTCTCGAGCTCTACCAGCAAGGCCCTGGCCTGGCTAACTCTCTCGAGCAACTGCTCTCTATCTTTCCCACATCATCCTTTCTCCTCACTTGCAACGCACTACTAGCATACCACGCCAAGGACCTGATGGCTGCTGAACAGCATTTTACTCGACTGCTGGCGCTCCATCCCCATCGGCTAGATTCCCTCGACCATTACTCCAATATTCTTTACGTTCTTAACCTTCGCCCAAAGCTAGCGTTCTTAGCACATCTTTGTTCCAGTGTCGACAAATTCCGGCCCGAGTCTTGTGTGGTGATCGGAAACTACTACTCGCTGCTATCGATGCACGAGAAGGCTGTACAATATTTCCGACGTGCTTTGACGCTCGATCGGTCATGCCTTTCGGCATGGACGCTGATGGGTCACGAGTACGTTGAGCTCAAAAACACTCACGCGGCGATCGAATCGTACCGCCGCGCAGTCGACGTAAACCGCCGGGACTATCGGGCCTGGTATGGTTTAGGTCAGACATATGAGATGCTGGAGATGCACACCTACTCATTATGGTACTACAAGAAGGCCGCTGGTCTACGGCCATGGGATGGAAAGATGTGGATGGCTGTAGGCTCATGCCTACAGAAGATGGGCCGGGAACGAGATGGTATCAAGGCGCTGAAACGAGCCTTGCTCGCCGATGCATATTATGACGTGGGCAGCAGCTTTGGCAGCGGAGATCTCCTCGGTAGTCGCAGCGCCACAGGCCATATGGACCCCGATATTCTCCTTCAAATTGCAGCCATGTATGATCACTTGGGTGAAGAAGAAGAAGCAAGGTCCTATATGGAGCTCTGCGTCGCACAGGAAGATGGTGGCGGGGCTGCAGACGTCGACCCAGCCGAGTCAATTGCTATTCACAACGACTCGCCAGCAGGTTCCGACAATGGCGCCGACGGTGAGGAGAACTCGGGCAATGAGGGAACAGGGGTCACAGCTGCGACAAGCAAAGCACGCATGTGGCTCGCCAAGTTTTCCATGCGCACCGGAGACTACATGACTGCCTCACGCCTCGCTGGAGAACTGTGTCAAGACGGCGTCGAAGTGGAAGAGGCAAAGGCCCTGGTGCGAGAAGTCCGGTCGCGGATGGAGGCGACGGGGATGCTTGACCCGCTGAGCTAGGAGTATCGGCAAAGACGAGTAAACGCCCAGTCGTGAAGCCACAGGCGCCTTGATGGAGCGCATCTTTTTACCTTATGAGAATATGCGTTACGCAGCTTATGAACTGTATCAGTAGAGATGATGCGAGAATGTTTTTATAGCTTTGCATAGGTAGTCATGTATCAAAGCATACAGCTCGGAAACAGAGCCTCCAAACCTGGTTGATCTTAGCAATGGACAAAGATCGTCAGGCAACTTCCCCAGATTTACTGCAGATCAGATCTAGGATGATCTCTCCCAGGGTCGTACATACTCGCAAACGGTGCCAATGCATGTCATTCCCCAGAGAAGAGGCGTGATCGGCCCGACGATCGAAGTGTATAATTACTTCAACACCAAATGAAGTCATTCAAAATGGATCATTGTATGACAAGCCATGAATTAATTACTAACAACCTAATATCGATCCATTACACCCACTTGCGGCATCTGCAAGGAGGCGAACCTTGTTGCATATACCAGCAACCTAGTATTATCTCTCAACATTCTCCATGGCCGTCCTGAAACGAGGTCTTTGCAAGCCAGACTCAACATTATCGAATAGTCCTTTCATTTAGCCAGACTACGGATATAGACCCCCGTCCTCACCACGAACATCTAGTATTTAGGCAACTAGAGCAGCGATGCCTGCTACGACAAGGGCACCCAGACCGGCGTTAGCCTTGCTGGCAGCAGCAACAGGGAGCTCAGCAGGAGGAGAGGCTTCAGATGGAGGG